>PVLC010006762.1:0-12646 GCA_004027655.1 Graphiurus murinus
TACTTATAAGATCACATCAAAGTCAATCACTAAACTGACCAGGAGATAGGGGGAGGGTGGGTGGGAATTGGGGAAGGGTTAATGAGAAATATGTGCATGGATGTCTTTACCTGTACTAGTTTGTACCCAACAAAAATGTGTAATTAACCCTGTTGTACTCAAGAAATGTATAAAATTCCATGCTAAAAAATTAAAAAAAAAATTAAAAAAAAAAGAAATAATAATGAATCAAAAGAAGCATCTAATACTCTTCTTAAATTGAGTTACTTACTGGACATCTTTTCATTTTGCATTGTGTAATATAAATGGAACTCTTATCCTCTCTTGTAACTGTTACCATTACCCTGACTTACATAATTCTCAAATGCACATAAATTATCCAAGTATTGTTCTTTTTTATTTATGCTTTTATTGATGCATTTTAGTCCTACATCCTAATGTAAATCATGTTGACAGTGACATGTATGCACTCAGCACTTGATGCCCCTCCCACTTCTTCCTTTTTCCCCTCTTCCCCATACAGAGTACCGACATTGATATTGATATTTCCACATATGTACACAAAGCCAATGGCAGTAATTCTTTCATTGATCCTCTTTCTCTCTGTCTCTCTCTCTCTCACACACACACACACACACACACACACACACACACACACACAAAAGTAGAAGCTCCATGAATGCCATTATTATAAAGGAACATAATGCTAAATTTGCATCCACTGACCAACACACACTTCCATAAAGGTCTGAGGTGGGTGATAATTGTAATATTCCTAGTGTTGACATGAATAAAATGCCAAAGAAAATGTTGCTTGATGTACATGGGAAAACATCAAGAACACAAGAGCACGTAAACAGATCTCCCATTGGCAAATGTATCTAAGAAAATATACGTGCATGAAGAAGAACTTTCTCTAGATTTCATCAAAAGAAACTACAGATAAATGAGTGTAAGAGGATTGAGGGAGGGAATTGAGGTGGAGCAAAAGAAGGATTGAGGAAGGAAATAGTTCAAATAATGCTGCATTCATATATTAATGTATCACTACCAATCTCACTAGCATATATGGGCAGGGAAAAGGGGTGGGTAGGGTGGGATGCAGAGGGAAATTCACCAAGTGATTGTGCATGTATGTTTGTGTCACTTGAATCTCACTATGTTGTATAATTTTAGTGTATCAATAGAAGTATAAAAATAAGTAGTCTTCACAGAAAGAAAAATATATGTATGTATACACACACACATACACACACACACACACACACACACACACACACACACACACACACACTGTATCTTCGAAAGGAAGTTTTTGTAGGTCCAGGAACCAGAAAGTCAGAAAAAAAAAATTATCCCTCTTTATTATCATACCCAGTTATGTACCTGATAATTTCATACTTCTCTTCACCATGACTTTAGGCTCCACTGGACTGGAGGTGCTGCATTTTCTATTTGTCACAGTGAATCACTGTTCTCACTTTTTTTACTTGTTCTCTATTAGAGTAATAATTTTGTTATTCTTCTGTGTTTTCGTTTTTGATATCTTTCTGGTTATAGATTATTTAGCTGTTTTTCAATGTTTACCATATTCTAGATAACACATGCACTCTTGACATTATAGATTCATATAAATCATTTTACAATTTTATGGATAATGTAAAAGCTTTAGAAAGTTTAACTCCATTTACCTACCTCCCAGGCTTTTATGTTATTTTTGTCAGGTAGCGTTTATTTTACACTCAAAGCATTATTATTCTTTTTTATACAGTCACAACTTATTTGTAAATATATATTTTATTTATTTATTTATTTATTTATTTATTTGCGGTACTGGGGATTGAACTCAGAGGCATTCTACTTCCGAGCTACACCACCAGCCCTATTTTTTATTCTTTATTTTGAAACCAGGTCTCACTAAGTTGTGGAGTGCCTCACTAGGTAGCTGAGGCTGGCCATGAACCCGGATCCTCTGGTTTCAGCCTCCCGAATGCTGGGATTACAAGCGTGTAGCACCACGCCCGGCTTGTAAATATATATTTTATATCATGTTTTGTATACCTTCCTGTATCTTTTCATGTCCATATTTGGTTATTATACTTTTGTTTGAAAATCTCCATTTCTATTTGCTTTATTAAAAATCTGCAGTTGATGAAATCTCTTTCTTTGTCTGAAAATTATTTTTATTTTGCCTTCCTTTTTGAGGAGCATCTTTTACTATAAGTAAATTTTTTTTGTTGGAAGTTTTGTTTTTGTTCTTATAGCAATATAACTTGGAAAAACATTTTATTCTATTATTTATGTTGACAGGTCAGTTGTTAGTCTCATTATATTTTGAGGAAATCTAGCTGATTGCTATGAATTGTGCCTCCCCCACAATAATTTATTATTATTGGATCACTAACCCCCAGTGTGATTATATGGAAAGAAAAAGAATTATAGATAATTTAAAAAAATGGAGTCAAAAGAATTTACCCATAGTTCAACTGGACTGAGGCCTTAAAACAAGAGTAAGAAAGAACATTTCTCTCTGTTTCTCTCTACCTCTTTTTCTGCCTGTCTCTGTCTTGTTTGCTTTCTCTCTGTGCCACATAAAGACACAATATTAAGTAGCTTTCTGCAAGCCAGAAAGAGCTCTTTGCCAGGAATAAATCAGCCAGCACCTTCATCTTGAATCTCTGCCACTAGAAAATTAATTGCTGTATTTTGGGCCACCTAGTCTATGGTATTTCATTATGGCAGTCTGAGTAGACTTAGATAGTGGTTTTAATATTTTCTTTTTCTATTTCACATTTTAGATGCTTTGCTATAATGTATTATATATTTTCAGTTTGAAGTTGAAAAAGATCCTAAAATCTATGACTTGTTGCCTTTCATCATTTTTGGAATTCTTTAGCTATTATTTATCAAAACAATTTTCTTGTTTCATTTTTTTACTTCTACTGGAACTCTAATTCTAAATATGTTAGAGTTTTTCATGGTATCCTTTTTTCTTTCTATATTCTCTTTCTAAACATTGCCATTTTAACTTAAAATGTACATATTATTTTTATTTAAACATTATAATTGAACATCGTTGTTAGAATCATTGTTACATATTTGTACATATGCATAACATAATTTGGTCAATTTTACTCCCTACTGTCTCTCACTTAACTCCCTTTCCTGATTTCTTTCCTCTACTCTAGTGGTCTCCCTTTTATTTTCTTGAGCCCCTCGTACACATACACACCTTTATTTCATTTATTCTTACCTCTTACTGAGCTATGTAATTAAAAAATGAATTCTGAATATATTGTAGAGGAAAAAAATTACAAATATTTTAATACATTGAACTATCTTTCTTCATACCTCTACAAGCCCTGATCTCTAATCTGTGCTTCCACAGCCTAGGATAATTTTTGATAGCTGTCTTCAGCTTCTATTCTCTAGTGCTCAGTTCAGGTTATGGAAAAATTACCATAATTTAGTTTACGAATAAGCTGTCCTTTGGTGTGATTTCAATCTTTGTGAGCACTAATCTATTCATAGGATATTATTGCTTTCAGAGTATATCTCTTCCAAAAATGAAAGGTGTAGCTGTTGACATGATCCTCTTCCTTGTTGAATGTTGCACTGTTTTTATTATTCCACCTCTGAGAAGTTCATGGTCAATTTCTTGATTTCCACACTGTCACATATGAATTTTCAAATACCTAGAGGGAAGCATATCTGTACTATTAAGTCTCACTTCTCTGCTTCTCTTTTGTTCAGGATCTTGTTCCTACAGGTGTTAAAATCCTTGAAGTAACCACTAAAAAGATTACCAAATGTTTTTTAGTTCTTGGTTGAAAGAATTGTCTGATGCAAGCTATTCTGATACTGCTAGAGTAGTACTTCCATTGTTTGAATATGAAGATTCATTTTTTGTTCTACTTATGCATACTTTCAGGTGTATGGTCAACAAAACTCAAGCAGAAAATGATAGAGATAGATAACAGATAGATGATAGATAGATAGATGGATACAGATAGATAATAGATAGATAGATGTAGATTGATATTGTTTTCTAGCACTGTTTTTGCACTGAGGAAGTCTATGTAATTTTCGTATATTAGTCATAGCTGGGGGGAATATGTTAAAAGTGGAAAAAATTTCATTTTGTTACAAGCTTCTACCTAGTGAACACCTTACTATTAAAAATATGTTCACTTTTCTTAAGGAAAAAAATCTGCATAGCATAATTAACACATGGGACTTTCTAAAATTATAACAAGGCCAGTGTTGGGCATATTTAATACTATTAATTAATTATCTAGAGAATAGTGAATATCCAATAACTGTCTCCATAGGATAATAAAAATTGAGAAACAAGCAATTTATTTCTTTCTATACCATTGTTTTCAGGAAAACATTTATGAATCATATATAAAAAACTAATAGGAAAATTTAATGTATCTAATAAAATATGTTTAATGAAAAATAATTTGCATGAAATAATTATCATGAAAAGCATTTCCTTAATAAAACTCATAGTTACAAACTAATTTGACATTAATTGCATGCCAGTCTCCTTGTTTAGCCTATATGCATTATTACTATTTATACTAAAAACACTTTGAGGTAAATATTAGAATTTTATTTTCCAAATAAATTGCCCAACATCACAGACATAAAAGTGGTAG
Source organism: Graphiurus murinus (assembly GCA_004027655.1). Lineage (NCBI taxonomy): Eukaryota > Metazoa > Chordata > Mammalia > Rodentia > Gliridae > Graphiurus > Graphiurus murinus. Next base: position 4,665 of record PVLC010006762.1, read on the forward strand.
AGATACAACTTGAATACTTTACTTTCCGATTTCATTTTTTTAAATAAAATCTTTCTCTTGATTCCTGATGTTACTTCCTAAGTTTACAACGTATTCACAAAGAAATATCTATAATACAGACAATGAGAAAAAAAAAGTTAGTTCTCCATTTTCTTTCTAGAGTCATTATTTTGGGTGATTTTTCCCTATTGCTAATAAATATGTAAGGTGGGATACATTATGGATCAATGTAAGAAATAAGAAAATATGTTAATATGTTTTTTTTAAGTATCTTCATATACCTTTTCATATACAATTTTTAAAGTTCCCCATACTTTAACCATCATCCTGTACATTATATTCAGATTGGCACTAATAAGTTTACATATTTATTTGTTAGTCTTTAATCATAGCATGTACAGGAATAGCTGGCAAAGATCCTCTCCCATTCTGTTGGCTCCCTATTAAAGCTTTTCATAGTTTCCTCTGCTGCACAGAAACTCTTCAGTAATGCAATCATGTATTAATCCTCATTTTTAATTTCTTGTGCCTTTGGAGGAGTCTTACTGAGGAAGTTTTGTTGTTGTTGCTGCTGTTTTTGTTTTTGTTTTCTTTTCCTTTTTCTTTTTTTTTTTTAACCAATATCTGTATGTTGGAGGGTTGTTCCTATCCCCTCCTCTAGTAATTGCAAAATCTTAGTCTAATTTCCAAATCTTGTACAGGGTGAAAAGATGGGCTTTATTTCCATTTTTCTACATATGGATAGCCAGTTTTGCCAATACTATTTGTTTAAAAGGCTATTCTACTCAGCCATTAAGAAGAACAAAATTATGTCATTTGAAGGGAAATTGATGGAACTGGAGAATATTATGTTAAATGATATTAGTCAGTCACAAAATGTGAAAGGTTGGATGTATTCCTTCACATGTGGAAGCTAAGGAGAAATTAGGACACAAGAGGAACTCCAGACAGGGGAGGAAAAACCTTAGTGGAGTAAGTGAGAGGACCTCACTGAGGGAGATTGGAAGGGGAGGGAAACTTGAAGAGAGAAACACTTCAATGGACATGATGGGCACATACAAATTTATTAATGCCAATCATAATGCCATGCACAGAAAGATGAGAAGGGGGAAGGAGAAGGGTGGGTACAGCACTCACCAAGCCTGTGTGCATGAATGCCTTTATTGCTCTGAACTTCATCACAGTGTAGGATTACAATGCACCAAGAAAAAAAGGGGAAAAAAAAAAAAGAAAAGGTGATCATTTTTTCCAGTGTATTTTTTTACCCCTTTGTCAAAAATAAATTAGCTGTAAGTATATATATATATATATATATATATTATTTGTTTCTGAATCTTCTATACTGTTCCGTTGGTCTCTATGTCTATTTTTGCGCCAATGCCATACTGTTTTTATTACTATGGCTCTGTAGTATAGTTTGATGCCAGGTATTGTGATGACTCCTACTTGGTTCTTATTGCTGATAACTCTTTTGGTTATTCTGAGTCTTTCGTTGTTCCATATGAATTTTAGGACTGATTTTTCTAGATCTGTGAAGAATGACCATGATAATTTAATAGAGATTGCATTGAATCTGTGAGTCACTTTTGGCAGGATGATCGTCCTGATGATATTTATTCTGCCTATCAAAGGGTATAGGAAATCCTTACATCTTCTAAGATCTTTGATTTCTTTCTTTAGTATTTTATAGTTTTTATTGTAGAGGTCTTTTACTTCCTTGGCTAGATTTATTCTTAAGTATTTTATTGTTTTTGAGGTTATTGTGAATGCAATTGTTTTCTGAATTTCTGTTTAGTGGATTCATGGTTGACATATAGAAAAGCTACTTCTATATATTTAACTATATCCATATCTATCTATCTATCTATCTATCTATCTATCTATCTATCTATCTATCTATATCTATATATGTATATTGATTTTGTATCCAGATACATTTTTGAATTTGTTAATCAGCTCTAGAGGTCTTTTGATTGAGTTTTTTGGGTCTTTTAATAAGTTCATGCCACCTACAAATAAAGATAGTTTCAGTTCTTTTCCTACTATTCATATTCCTTTGATTTCCTTCTCTTGCCTTATTTCACTGGCTAGAATCTCAAATACCATATTAAAAAAGAACTGTCATCTTGTTCCTGATTTTAAAAGAAATTCTTGCAGTTTTTTTCCCATTCAGTATGATGTTGGCTGTGGGTTTACTGTATATTGCCTTTATGATATTGACGCTGTTAGACTATTCTGATTTTCTGCAGTGTTTTGTAACATGAATGAGTGCTAGATTTTGTCAAATGCCTTTTCATCAATTATTGAGATGATCATGTGATTTTATCCTTAGTTCCATTTATGTAGTGAATTACATATATTGTTGTTTTTTTTAATGTTCAATCAGCCCTGCAATCCCTGGAATAAACCTGAATTACTCATGGTGAATACTTTTCTTGATATAGTTTTGAATTTGTGTTTCTATTAGTTTATTTGGAAGTGAAGTACTTTGCTTGGAAGTACTTTTTTGTTGCTAGTACTTTGTTTTGAATTTAGGTTTATGAATGATATTGGTCTGTAACTTTCTTTTCTTCTGCTTTCCTTATTCAGTTTTGTTATTAAGGTGCTACAAGCTTCATAGAATTAGTTTAAGAGAATTTCATCTCTTTGTATTTCATGGAATAGTTTGCAAACTACTAGACTTGTATCTTCTATAACAGTTTTATAAAATTCAGCTGGGAATCCATCTGGATCTGGACTTTTCTTTGATTATAGGCTCTTTATTATTCTTTCAATCTCTTTGCTTACTATCATCTGGTTAAAATTTTCTATATTCTCTTGATTCAGTTTAGAAAGGTTGTATGTGTATATAGAATTTTGTCAGTTTATTTTTGTAGTCATTATTTTGGGTAATTTATTCCTATTAGTAATAAATGTATAAGCTGTAGTACACTACTGGTCAATGTAAGAAATAAAATGTTTATTTTTAAATATATTCACATTATCTTTTCTTCAAATTTTAAAGCCTTCCATCCTTTATCCATAATTTACTGAAATATTTGTAGATATTAATAAATTTTTTAAAATGACATTTTGGTTTATTACTCAGTTTTCCATTTTATTCATAAAAATGGTAGGTAAATTTATTATATTTTATTTGGGACAAACATGAATTTAGATTTTTTTAGTTTGTTCTAAGTATACTTATTTACCTGCAAACTGTAGTTTTTTAAATCATACTAGTTATAAATACCACTTATATAACATAATCTTAATATTATGGTGATTCTTTATATACTCTGACTTGACAGAGTTTGTTAAATTATTATGCTTAAGTTGGTGTTAGATCTGATTAGCTATTGTGGGTAAACTTAGAACTTTCCATAAGTCAATACATTGAAGAAATGTATCTGTACTACTTTAAAAATCTTTTGTAGTCAGAGATTGTAATTTATTAACTTCAGAAACTATAAAAAATTCATTGTACTTATCAAGTAATAGGCACTTCCTAGGACATTAATTTGCCTCAGGGATGTGATAATTTGTTTCTGGAACCATACAGTGTAATATATCAAATGGGATCCCTCCTGGTGTGGTGGGTAACACTTGTAATTCTAGTACTTGGGAGACTGAGACATGAGGATCACAGGTTTGCAGAGCCTCAGCAACTTAGTGAGGCCATCTGCAACTTAGTAAGACCCTGTTTCACAGGAAAAGATAAAATAGGATTGGAAATGTACTCCGAGAAAGAATGCCCCTAGATTAAATCTCCAGTAACACACACACACACACACACACACACACACACACACACACACACGAATCAGATGGGAAATAGAGGGACACAAGGAGTTTGGGTAATTGCAAATAATTTGTGTTGGCTAAATATAGTGCGCAGAAGGCTGGAGAGAAGAAATAAAATTTTAGAACGCAGGTACAGTCGGACAAGTTTCCTACCTTTTGGAGATGAAAAGCAAGCACTTGATTCTCTATACCTTACCTTAAATATTATGTCAAAATAATACTGAAATGAGGAAAATTTATAGAAGAAGTTGGAAATTTTGGTATGTCAAGGTCGAAATAAGATAAATGGGGCCAGGTAATTTAACATGACACTAAATGCTAAGTTAAATGCTCTGTTACTATTGGTTACCTTTTTAGTAACCTTTTAAAGAAAAAGTTTCAGTCCCATAAATCTGAAAGTTTATAAAATTTTTGAGCTTTTGAAAGGTTTTGAAAGGTTGTCACTACTTGCTGAGGCTGTTCTTAAACCTGTGATACTTCTGTCTCAGCCTCCCCAGTACTGGGATTACAGGCTTTAGCTTAGAAGTTGAGCTAAAATTTGCTTCCAGCTGAAGTGAAAATTGTATTTGGTAGTTACAGAATTATCCTCAACCAATAATTATATAATGCTTCTTGTTTTAGGAGTTTGGCAAGAATAAAAGCTTATATTTTATGATAATACCTAAGCGGGTTAATATATAAATTTAGAGATTATAGAAAATGAGCAAATGGAGAGGCATTTTGGGGAACTATATATATATATATGTATATATATATACATATATATACATATATATACATATATATACATATATATACATATATATGTATATATATGTATATATATGTATATATATGTATATATATGTATATATATATGATATATGATAACTTGTCATATATATAATAAGAAAAGGTTTCATGTATGTGTATTTGTAGGTGTGTGAGCCTGTATGTACTGTGAATGGTAACTTGGAATTAGACCTGCTCTGTTGGATGAGACAATGTGCCTCTTCCTTGCCTTGGTGAACTTTTTTTTTACTTGTGCTATTCCTAGACAGTAGAATATTTCATTGAGGAAATTTGACTAAGACAATGAGGCATATCACACATGCACACATTAATTTTGGCTATCTTTGGTACTGCATGTAGCTTAGGCATTCTGAGTCCTTCTCAACTGAAATAGTTCACTTTATTTTACCTTTATATAGTATTGAGGATTGAACCCAGGGGTATTCTACCTCCAAAATATACCCCCAGCCCTATTTTATTTTTATTTTGAAACAGGGTCTGTTTAGGCTGTTGAGAGTCTCACTACTTGCTGAGGCTGTCCTTAAACCTGTGATCCTTCTGTCTCAGCCTCCCAAGTAGTGGGATTACAGCATGTGCCACCACGCCTGGCTGGACTCAAATAGTTTAAACTAGCTGGCCTATGGTTAGTGATTTAGGCAAAAGTTTCAGAAAACAAACAAACAAAAACCCTTAAAAGTCAAAATAAAAATTTGAAAGTTTTAGAATGTTGTTTTTATATGAAACACCCACTGCATATATCTTTGTGAATCTAAGTTGGCAATAGGTGACTGGTTGAAAATATGATGTTTCAGGTCTTAATTGATTTTCTGTCAAGATGACTAACACCTCACTAAGGAGATTTGGCTTGTCTAAGACTAACGGGCTTGAAAAACACTGGAGGGATTGAGGCAAGGAACAAATGTAATACGATATTATTATTTGAAAAGTTACTCACTTTTGTGTGGGAGAGAATGGAATGAGGTAAATATTATGGCCTTGAGATAAAGTATAGGATCATAATTGACATGATATTAGTACTATTCTATGAGCTAGTCGAAAGCTTCTTACTCTTTTTCTTTGTCCTAGGAATGACATGATATTAGTACTATTCTATGAGCTAGTTAAAACTCCTTATTTACTATTTTTCTTTGTCCTAGGAAAAGATAAAATGGTTAGTGAGTTCTCCATTACTTTGTTTCTGTATAATGTGATTTTGTTCAACCCTTCCATAGATACTGGGAGAATTAAAACAAAAACAAAAAAGGACAGAAAGAATTAAAACAAAAAAAACCAGAAAGAACTAAAAGTTTCTCATTTTGATTTAATGAGGATAATACCTTAGGACAATACCTGATAAAGATCTGACTTTTAATTCTATTTCAATTGCAGATTTTGTAATGAGAAGCAGAGGTTTCCCGGGGACTGTCAAGAGCCTTGCAGTTGCTCCTTGGCCAACCTCATATCCCTCTTGACTGGAGAGAGTGCTCAGCAGTCCCTAGAAAGCCTCAACTCCTGTTACCAGCCATCTCCTTTGATCATCTGCTCCAAAGGTAGGGTGTGTTGGACTCAGTCCCTTCTGTGTGCTCCAGCTCTACAGCCAAATTAATCTCTTCAGGAAAGGGCTTACGATTCACAGCCAATGTGACTAGAGAAGGAGGCCAAGAGTTTTTGGAGAGAGAAGCTTCTCTGTACCAGAGCAATTGCATTAGATCTGTTTTTTTAACAGTGTTTGGCCATAATGATTAATCTGCATATTGTCTCCCATATATTCTAGCTCTTTGTTTATTGCCTTTTCCCCCATTTATGTTATACTAACCCATGTGTTTCTAAGGACAGGAAGTACCTTTGTGCGTGTCAATTGTAGTAGGACTTTGTCCAGAAACGTTGATTTTTTGTAAACATATTGATATATAGGAATGACTGGAGGGAAAGGTTCAGATTTAACATTCTTTTATGACTCAAGTTAAAGGGAATTTACAGTTATGGAATTAACTATCTATAGTTAATAAAGTAAGATTTTCAGAATGGACTTAATACAGTAAGATTTTTATTTTAAGAATGATTTTTTTAAACTGAATAATTACTAATACCAATGTCTAGAAGAAATGACTACCATTTGCTGAGTGTCATTATAGATATCATTGTAGAAATACACTCAATTATAAAAGAAAAAAATTTAAAATAAATTTGTATATCATATGCAATATGAAAACTAATATGTCTAATTTGATTTTGGCCAAAGGAAACAAACTGGAGTGAATCTTAGGTGATTTATAGTAAATGATTTTTTTTAATCAAAAAACATGTTGATAAGTATTTTTCACAAATCAAGAAATTAAAGTTTATATATTAGGAGAGTAGTATCATTGTATTTAAATTTTTGTTTTCAAATTTTATATGAATTTTCTTACTATAAACAATTGGAATATATCCTAACATAAACCTCTGATTTGTTACTTTTAGTGTTAATTTGAAAAATATATGCATAAATATATACATATATTCTGTTTTCCAATGCTTTTTATTCTGTTTTCCAATGGCTTCTGGTCTTTGTTCTATTTTTACATATATTTAATGCTTACCAGAAATCTTTCTACCACACTTTCTCCATTCTGTTTTATATTGAATCATGTTCTATCCCATGAATTGATCTTCAGATGAAATTTCACTAAGTGTTTGTATGTATCCTGTTTCCAGAGGGCTGGTATGTTGCAAATATCTCTTTTATCATCATATCCAATAACCCATTTGCATATTTATAACATTTTGTTTCTCAGATTTCTGTTAGAATTGCTGTGTTGTTGTATGGAGTGAGTGTTGCTACAGAAATTCTGAAGCTTAACCGATTTTCTTGGTATGGTGGATTTATTATTACTTATTGCTGCCTTGTATCTGTTTGCTGCCTGCATTTGAGTCATTCTTTTTACCCCTCTGATACACAATGAGACATTCACCAAGATAACTTTTTTTCTTTAAGTAAGAAAAAATTTCTTTCCCTACAGAAATTATTTTTTTCTCTTCATCATTTAACTCTATACAAATACCATACTCATTCTCGTTTGTCTGATTTAGATAATTAGCTATTCTATAATTAAATAATCAATAATTATTCCTTTATAATTATATTCTCCATTAGATTTGATGTGATTACTTCAATCCTAACAAGTGTTTTCCCATCTTGGTTATTTAGTTACTTATGGTACTTGGGATTGAAACAGGGGCATTCTACCACTGAGCTACATCCCTAGTCCTCGTCGTGTTTTTATTTTGAGACAAGTCTCGCTAAATTGCTCAGGCTAGCCTTGAACCTGTGATCCTCCCTGTCTCAGCTTCTAGAATTGCTGGGATTATAGACATATACCACTGTGCCCAGCTCAGTAATTTTAGTTTATGTTTTAATACTTAGCAGTTAACATTCATTGCTGTTT
>PVLC010006762.1:12746-67419 GCA_004027655.1 Graphiurus murinus
TTTTTTGCGGTACTGGGGATTGAACTCAGGGGCATTCTACCTCCGAGCTACACCCCCAGCCCTATTTTTTTATTCTTTATTTTGAAACCGAGTCTCACTAAGTTGCGGAGTGCCTCACTAGGTAGCTGAGGCTGGCCGCGAACCCGGATCCTCCGGTCTCAGCCTCCCGAATGCTGGGATTACAAGCGTGCGCCACCATATTATATTTACTTTCTATGCAGCTTGATGCTATTGTTGCTTTATACTCCCCCTTTAAATTCTTCTAATAAGGCCTCTTAGAAGAGAGTTTATATTAATTATAATCTCTTTCAGATTTTAATGATGCCTTTCCCCCTTCCTGTATTTATTAGTACAAAGTTTTTTGTGATGTTCAACTTATCTCTTAATATCATCCTTTATCGACTTTCTTTCTCTTTTCAAAGTAAATTTTAAGACACATTTCTGCTGTTGTGATTATTTCTCAATTTTGAAAAAAAAAGATTGACTTTTATCTAGAATATTGTAGTCTAATCAATCTTGTATTTAATGTACTTTTGCGTGTGGGACACAGCATTAGATAAACTAAGCTACATCCTGTCAAATTGCTAACAGTCAGAGGTAGGACTGTGGGCTTACGCTGTAATCCGGTCATCAGAACACTGGATTTTGTGCAGCATCAATTATGGTTTGAGGTTGAGGTAAGGCCTTGCTTTTATATATATTGTTGCTGTAGTTTTGTTTTGTGGTGTACAGAAAGTGAAGTAAAAACACTTTATTCTACAGTTCGTAAATAATAATTCTCTTCTAGAGAATACTAAAACTGCATGGAGCCTGAGAAGTTGTTTAGATGAACCCCTCTACTTTTCAAATTAGAAAATGAGTCCTAGAACTAAATGGCAGAGCTAGAGTTGGAAGGTGCCTCTCCTACTTTTTTTTTTTTTTTTTTTTTTTTGTGGTACTGGGGATTGAACTCAGGAGCATTTTACCTCTGAGCTATACCCCCAGCCCTATTTTTTATTCTTTATTTGAAACAGGGTATCACTAAGTTGCGGAGTGCCTCACTAAGCAGCTGAGGATGGCCTTGAACCCAGATCCTCCAGTCTCAGCCTCCCAAATGCTGGGATTACAAGCGTGTGCCACCCATGCCCGGCTCTCTCCTAGTTTTTAATCCAATGTTTATCCTACATGAGCAGACTGCATCCAGATAGAACAGTCACACAGATTCCCCAAAGAATAGGTCTATTGTATTCACAAGTAAAAGTAAGTTTCCTTCTGCAATCATCTCAGTGTCATCACTATGACTCTTTTTATTTTATCTGACCATGAGTCACTACTGAATACCCTACCTTTCTTTGATTTTATTGGAGAAACTTTATTGTTTTGTAGAAAGCAGGAGGCACAGATGGAGTTGCAAGCTGCATGCTGTTTATTTTCCCTTGGCTGAAAAAGAGCCTCCTTTGGCTTTATTTTTCACTAAACATGTTTTGTCAGTAGAGGAAGTAGTAATAAATGAATCTGCAACATTTGCATCCAGTAGAAGATTTATCTTTGAAGCTACAAGATCAGTCATGGTTCTTGCATTCATAATCTAAATAGCATAAATTTGTTTGTTTATTTATTTATTTATTTATTTATTTATTTATTTATTTATTTATTTGCATGTGTGTGGTACAATTCCCATCCCAACTGATTCTCAGACCCAGTTTCCATTATTTCTGTTGACATCCCAGAACACCGACCTTCAATGATGCAAACCTTTATGATTTTTAATCACACACATTTATCAAAGAGAAGAGAATCAAATCTAAAACAGCTGCTACCCTTCCACTGCATCTAAAGCTTTGTTAGCATTTCTTTTCTCTGTCTTTGAACTGTTTTTCAACATTGAACTGTTCTCACCCATCTAGTAGACCTTAGCCACTTGTTCTTCTTAATACTTGCAAGACCACACTGACGTTGATCACATCACTCCTTGCTTTCCTCCCTGGCTCTAAAGCACTGGCATTCTTCCCTCTGTATTCCACTTTCCCAGCATTTGATTTATTGACTGTTTAAAATGCTTCTGTTTCAGAGTCTTTCCCTGTGAGATGCATTACTCTCCTGTTCTTCCTTAATCTGTTTCAGCCCAAGAACAGCATGACATATTTCTCAAAGAATCTACCCAGACTATTTTTAGACTTTTGCATTATCTTTGAAGATGTTTTCCTGAAGCTTGTCTTCCTAGGACTCTATATAAACGTGCTGTCTCTAAGTATACTTATTTTAGAGGAGTCTTAATTTTAATTGAATTAATGATTGCTAAAGACCCCTTTTCCTCACATGAGTCTATAAACATAGTAAAATGGGATTCTCAGACATTTGTCATTAAACTATTATGGTTTGATATAGAATGTCCCCTGAAGGGCTCATGTATTAAGATTCAGAGTTAATGTAATTAAGTCATGGGGGTTGCAATCTCATCCGCAGTAGTGGATTTACTGGATGGTAACCTAGGTTTGTGGGTTACAGTTGGAAAAGGTGGGGCCCTAGGGATGTAGCCTTCAGGATTGTTCTTTTGTCTTTGAATCTCCATGCTTGTTGGCATCCTTTTGGTACTGGCAAGAGAGCATTATGTGAGAGAAGAGCCCTTGCTTACTCCCTCTCTCCCTCTCTCTGCTTCGAGCCACCATGACTTGAGCTTCCCAAATGCCAGCCTCACATGGACTGAGCTGTGAAGTCTCCAAAAGCTGTGAGAAGACAAATCTTTCTTCCTCTAATTTATGTGGTCAGTTGTTTTGGATTATACCAATGAGAATGTTGTCTGAGACAAAAACTAAATCTTCCTTGACTTTTTGTTTCATGTATACTCCACATTCTCTCTACCATTAAATCTCAGTTCCCATTATGATGACTATATTTTGTCACTATCATTATTTCATAATTAGACTACTAATTGAATCCCATGATACTAATCTTTTACTTTGATATTCTGCTCTTCTATGTTCTATGTTAAGTTCAATCGTACAATACACTCTCTGGCCTATATAAAAAACACATACTCATCGAGTTATACATGAGTACTCACAGTTTAACCCCCAAGAGTCTTATCCACTGGTCCAAGATGAGGATAAACAATTATTTATTTAGCTAGCACCTGCCCCTCCACCATGATTATGATATAGAAACTCAAAAGTACACCCTGAGAAACATCAAGTCTCTTTTTTTTTCTTTTTGTGGTACTGCGGATTGAACTCAGGGGCATTCTCCCTCTGAGCTACACCCCCAACCCTATTTTTTATTCATTATTTTGAAACTGGGTCTCACTAAGTTGTGGAGTGCCTCACTAGGTAGCTGAGGCTGGCCTCAAACCCGGATCCTCCAGTCTCAGCTTCCCGAATGCTGGAATTACAAGCGTGCGCCACCACACCTGGCAAGTCTCTTGATACTATCATTTTTGCAGGTCATATATGAGCTGTCTCTTGACCACTCCTCACCAATACTGCATCATAGTTTATGTGTTGACATCAACAAGTTATTCATAATTATCCTCATGTAATATCTTGCTTCTATACTTTTCTCTGAAATTTTCTGAGTTTCTAGTATTTCATGAATCTACTGCCTACAAATTCTTTATAACTCAACTCAGATATCACCATTTCCAAAAAGGTTTTCCTGACTTCTCAGGCTACTTTCTGTATTTCAACAATTTTCTGTTCATAGCTCTATCGGTATCTTTGATGCAGAGTATAATAATTATATACTTATTTTCCAATTTCCTCCACATTATTGTACATTACTGAAAGAAAGACTGATTATTCATCTCGATTTTCTTGGCACTTAGAACAATTTCTGGCATAGAAAGTGTTGAATGAGTGTTTGATGGATAAATTAATAAGTCACTGTTATGAGTACAGCTTTTAGCTCTGACATTTCGATAGCCAAAAGGGGGTCAAAGTAGGTGAATTATAAAGTCATTTCCATGTCTGAAATTTTATTTCTTCAATTTGTAGAGTTTGGAATATAAAAAAGAAACATGATATTAAATATTTAAATTTTTCTTTGAGCAAACCTTCATCAAATAAGTAAGAAATGATAAAAATTATGTGCTGAAAATACAATGTGTTCTAGTTAGAAAAATCAGAATTCCAATCTGATTATTCTGATAATCATGAAAACCTATGATATTATTGATAAGATGAGAAAATAATAAAATATTAGCAAAAATGGTAAGTATGAATTATAAGTAAGTGCAATATATGCTTAGTAAAATATTTGTGAGGATTCAGTTATGAATGGGATTGAATGAAAATTTGATCTAGAAATTTTGTAGGATTTGAAAGTGAAGAGAATGTTGGTAGATAAAATCATTATGAAAGACACAGGTAGAACTGGGCATGGTGGAACATGCTTGTAATCCCAGTACTTGAAAGGCTGAGATAGCAGGATTGTAGGTTCAAGGCTAGCCTCAGCAACTTATTGAGAGCCTGTTTCAAAAAAAAAAAAAAAAAAAAAAGAAAGAAAGAAAGAAAGGGGCTGAGGGTGTAGCTCAGAGGTAGAATATCCCTGGGTTCAATCCCCACTACCAAAAAAGAAAAGAAACACACAGGTGAGCATATTTGACTGACCTAGATGTTTGAAAAAAAATTGTCCTAAAGTAGTACAGGCCCTAGGCTTCTTTTAGAAGATAAGAATTGTGGATTAACAAATTGACTTTAGTAATTATTTCCATATAACAAATTTGTTTCAGTAATAATTTTCATTTAATGCTGTGATTATTTTTCTCAGAAATGTTGCCATACTATCATTATGGTATTTTCAGCTACATGAAAATGAAATAAAAATAGTAATTCTGCCTATAACATGGTGCTCTCTTCTGAACCATAGCACATCACCATGTTGACATGTAGAGCTCCCTTGTTACTTCATTTATTTTTATCTTTCAGAACTAATAACTTCTAATATTCTCATCTGTTTCCTAATGTGTTTATTTTCTTGACTTACTTTCTTATTTGATATGTTTTTGATCTACAGACACACACACACACACACACACACACACACACAGAGTCATGCAACATTTGATAATATGGATACGTTCTGAGAAACTCCCTGTTAGGTGACTTCAGTGTGTTAACATTGAGTGTATCAAACAAAATTAAGAATATTACAATTTCACAATATATTCTTATGGGGCTACCATTGTATATGCTGTTTCTCATTGATTGAAATACCATTATGTAGTGAGTGACTCCGTATACATATACATGTGTGTGTGTATTCTTCTGTTTTTAAGATGATAAAAATATTATAAATATGATCAGTATTTCATTCATATCATTTAGGATTCAATTTACTTTTATGGAAGGAATCTTCTGGTTTCAATTTTTACAACTGCACTAGGTAAATTTATAATCTTTCTCCAGATATTTATTTAGAACACTTCATTGGACAATATAGTTAATGAACCTTATTATTAAATAAGGTTGTTATTATTTTATTGGCAAATAATAGCTTTACAACTATTATTTATTTGACAAAATACAGTGGCTTAAGCATTTATACTAAGTATATACTTTATATTAAAGTTCAAGTCTCCATAGAAGGAGAACATAAAATAGATGGCCTTGACATTCTTTATAAGTGCTTCTTCATATACATATGTTCCTGTAAAGCTTTGTCCATTATTAAGGTATACATGTTACCACGCAATCATTTTTTTAAAATATTTGATAATGATTTGATAATAATCATCACTTTATCCCCTTATGATATATATATATATATATATATATATATATACATATATATGTGTATATATATAATTTTTTTGCAAATCCAAATTTTAGTACTGCTTTTACTTCTACTATGGAACCTTAATATATCTTATTGTGCTTATATATGAGAAAGGTATTTAAAAGAAAACATGATTGTGATTTTCTTGAGTTCTTTGTATATCCTAGATATTAAACCTCTATCTGTAGAGTAACTGGCAAAAATCTTCTCCCACTCTGTAGGCTCCCTGTTGAGAAAACAACCCAATTAAAAAATGGGCAAAGGATCTAAATAGACATTTCACAGAAGAAGAAATACAAATGGCCAATAAATGTATGAGGAAATGTTCAACATCATTAGCAATCAGAGAGATGCAAATCAAAACCACCTTGAGATTTCACCTAACCCCAATCAGAATGACAATCATCAAAAACACGAGCAACAACAACTGCTGGCGAGGATGTGGAGAAGTGGGAACCCTAACACATTGTTGGTAGAATTGCAGATTAGTGCAACCACTTTGGAAAACAATATGGAGGATCCTCAGACAAATGGGAATGAGCCTACCATATGATCCAGCAATACCACTTCTGGGTATCTACCCAAAAGAACAGAAACCAAACTATCAGACCAACACATGTGTATCTATGTTTATAGCGGCACAATTCACAATAGCCAAACTATGGAAGCAGCCAAGATGTCCATCAACAGATGAATAGATTACAAAACTGTGGGATATGTACACAATGGAATTTTACTCAGCCATAAAGAAGAGCAAAATCATGTTATTTGAAGGGAAATGGATGCAACTGGAAAACATTATGTTAAGTGAGATCAGCCAGTCACAAAGAGTAAGGAAGCATATGTTCTCCCGAATATGCGGATGCTAGGGAGAAGATGGGGTATAAGAGGGTCTTCAGATGGAAAAGGAGAGATCCTCGATAAACAATGAAGTTGATTTAACTGAAAGGGATTGAAGGGAGGGGCGTGGACACCCTAATGTACATCAAGGTTACTCGCTAAATTGAACCTGAGAGGGAGGGAGGACGAGGGAGCGGGGTGGGAATTGAGGGAAGGGGTCAAATGAGAAATGTGGGCACATATGTTGTTTTCAATTTGTACCTAACAAAGATGTCTGCTTACAATGTACGAATAATAAAAAAAAAGAAAAGAAAAGAAAAAAAAGAAAACATGAGTAATAATTTAAAACTTTGGCCCGCTTCTGAGTTCCGACTTTCTCACTATTTCTAAATCCCTTTACTCAGATTCAGGGATCACCTCTGTGATCCCAGTGAAGTTTGTCTTTCAAAGGAGGGTAAATTCACCCTGGAGATATTAGGGCACTTCTCCACACTCTGTGAAAGTGCCTGCATCTGTTCAAATGATAAACGTTCAACCTCATGTGGATTCTTCTTTGTGGGATAAGTATCCTCTAGCTGTAAATTGATTTTATCATTCAAAGATCATTCTATTGTTTTAGCTAAAGCGAGGATGACTGGAGTTTTTATTTTCAAGTTTTGCTATTGGAAATATAGTTGTGCTTCACTTTACCTCCTTTGATTATTTTTGCCACACTTTCGATTTACACATTTTCTAATTAATTAATGCATATATTAATTTATAAATTTGTTTATTATTTTTTTGGTGTTAGGGCTAGAACCCAAGGGCACTCTACAGCTGAGCTACATTCCCAACCCTATTTATATATTTATTTATTTATTTATTTATTTATTTATTTATTTATTTATTTATTTATTTATTTATATTTTGAAACAAGCTCTAAGTTGCTGAGGCTGTCATCAAACCTGAAATCCTCCAGTCAAGTCCTTGGAGTATAGGCATGTTCTACCATGTCTGGCTGGATCTACATAAAGTTTAAGACTAAATAATCTTGCTTTTTTATATTATGAAACTAAAATAAATTAGCTACAACTGTCAGTTTCAAAGGTTTTAAGTACCATTTTCTGCTTTTTTCTTTTCTTTCTTTCATTTTTTTTTCTTTTTTGTGGAACTGGGGATTGAACTCAGGGATGTTCTACCTCTGAGCTACAGCACCAGCGCTATTTTATTCTTTATTTTGAAACAGACTCTCACTAAGAGTTGAGAAGGGCCTCATAAGTTGCTGAGGCTGGCCACAAACCTACTATCTTCCTGTTTCAGCCTCCTAAGTACTGGGTTTATAAGCATGAATCACTACTCCTGGCTTGCTTTTTTAATTTTCAATATGATGAATGGGAAATTTAGCTCTAAACTCTTATTCTTGCATAAATGATGTTTTTATGCTTCCCAAAATGAAGTTCTAAATTCTTATACTTGCAGAAAAAATTATGACTAATTAATCAATATAGTAGGAAAAATCTACTTCTTCAAAGCTCATTATATAAATTTTTGCTGACTCTATATCCCAAAAATAGTTTAAAACTTTATTATCTAATTATCATAGTCACTTTTGCCTTTTTGAATTTAAATTAAAATCAATAAAACTAAATATTCTGCCCCTCAGTTGAAGTAGTCATAGTTCAAGTATTAAGTAGCCATTTATAGGCAATGAGTACCATGTTGGACAATGCAGAAATAGAATATTCCATTATAGCAGAGTGTCCTTGGACTGTGAATCTTAACCCTATAAATAATGTTTTATAATGTGTGGCTTTTGATGATCTTACAATAAAGAGAACATATACAAACATGGAAAACTATCGTATGTTCCACTAATTTGACAAGACAGGTGTAGTCTCCATAGATATGACAATTATTGCTTATAGTTCAAATAAAAAATTAGCATTTCCTGGCATTAATCATTGTTAATTCTAACAGGTACTTTTTATGAGGCTTGTTTTACATCTACAACATATTTTTTTTTTTACTTATTCTCCATTATACTCATTAGTATGTTTAATGTTATTGTAACAGCGAGGTCATTCAGAACAATGATTTAGTGGTCAACAGCAGTCACAATTTTTATTATGATTTAAATAAAAATACTTCCAAAGTTTTACTGATAAGAATACTTCCTTCTATAAATATCGTTTCATTTGAGTCACCTACAAAATGAAAAATGTACGATTTAAACCTTTACTCTATCCTCACATCTATCTTTTATTTATTTAATATATTTATTTTATGCCTATTATATTTATAAACTCTTATAAATTATAATTAAATATCATCTATTTTGTCTGTTCACTGGAGCCTAGAGTAGGTGGTCTGATTATGCATGGGAGTAGAGTATCTACTTGCAAGTCTCTTTTCCCGGAGTTTTGGTGAGAAGCAAACCCTGAAATTGCCCTTGACTCCATGAACTCAGAGGCACAGATCTTTGCTAAAATCTCTAGCATCTTCAGCTGTATTTTTTATTTCCTTTAGAAAGCAAATACTTAGTTTTCTTTTGGGCCCAATACACTGATTCCCATCATTTGTGCAGACTGTGCCAAAGTTAGAAAGGCTGCTGAGTGGTTCCAGGTACATCCTTCTGTTATCTGATCACTGAGCCAAGGCTCATGTTCACTTTCTGCGCCTACAGTGATCTGGGAAATTCTTCAGAATTATTGTGATAAGAATCACTTGCATATATTCTTGAGCCTTCTATTATGAAGGTTTGGGTCTGAGGAACATCTTCATTTTCCAAGATGATTTTTATCAGGCTCCAAATGTATTAAAAATGATTGTTGTTGCTGGTCCAAGTTCCTTGTTCTCAGTCTTGGAACAGATTTAATAATTTGTTCAATTTAAGCTTTTTCATTTTCATCTGAATTCTGTGGTGATAAAAGGACATAAAGTCATGTTCTTTTTATTTATTTTTTTTTTTTGTGGTACCAGGGATTGAACTCAGGGGCATTCTACCTCCGAGCTACATCCTCAGTCCTATTTTTTATTCTTTATTTTGAAACAGGGTCTCACTAAGTTGCGGAGTGCCTCACTAGGTAGCTGAGGCTGACCCCGAACCAGGATCCTCCGGTCTCAGCCTCCCAAATGCTGGGATTACAAGCGTGTGCCACCATGCCTGGCTTAAACTCATATTCTTGAAGATACTTATTTAACTGCTCTTTTTTTTCTATAAGTGATGAAAACAAATCCTTTTTTTATAATCCCTTCCCAATCATAGGAAGCATTCATTGTATCCATTTTCTCCTATAATCTTCTATATATTGTGAAATATTTTGACTTTTTAAAATTATATCTCTAAATTGTAATAAAAATGTTTATCATTTTATTAACTTTTATTTTTATTATTTCTTTAAGTTATATTAGTTTGTCAGTGTTCTTTTATATGATTACCATCTAGGTACCAAATATTTTAACTCACTGAATTTATGAAGGTCTCTTTGTTTGGTTTTTGAACTTGAGAATTTTTATTTCTTTATCATGGGTATAATCCTGTTTGAAATCACCCAGGACCACTCTTCCATTGGTTATTTTTCAGTGATTGTACTTTGTGAATACTTGGGTCTGTCAGCTTCCTTGCTGTTCCAGACCAACCACTGATTCAACACAACCCTAAAGTGATAGGCAGGGGGCATCTGGAACCCCAAGAAATGTGGGGATGAGGCATTACTCTATTAATGGGACTTTTCCACAAGGATGTGGCAACAGAGGAATTAGTGGGCCAGTAGCACACAGCTATACACAAGGCTCCTAGGGACCTGCCAGAAGGTGTAACCGACTTTGGGTGTATGTCCCTGAGGTGATCTTTGGCACTGTGAATAGAGTAAGTGGTGCTCATGAAAAAATAAAAAAGGTTGGCCCTGAGAATAGTATCTTTTGGTTATTTGGTCCAGAAGGCATCTTTCTGCTCTCTCAAGAAGATTGTTGTAGACAATAGGATTGCTCTAAGTCTAATCTTTTAGCCCAACTGGGAGGGGTGTGTGAAATTTCTAATACCTCTTGCTGTCCCTGGATAGGCACCTCATATGTTATAGAGACACATATAAGGGAGATACAGCAGTAAGACTACTGACCATACAGTGGAGCTCCCTGAAGTGTTTTCCTCCTCTGACCTCTTTACTAAATCTGACCTGGGTCACTGAGATTTGGGGTTAGGTTGCTACTCAAGGTGAGCCTGATCTTGTAGTGGTCCTCATGGTGGCGGGTGAAGTGTATACTAGCTGCAGCTTTATAATGTTGTACTGAGATTACATCGGTCAAGATCTTACATTGATCCAGTGAGGTGCACCTCCACTTCTAGACCTGTGGAGGTGAGTAGGTATATGAGATAGACCAGCTTTGAAAAGGGGAGCATCTGGCCTGGGGGTGGACTGCAAGAAAGTCTTCAAGGTAGACTTGGATCAACTCAGTTCTTCCCCCTTTCTCACATCTAGTTCTCAAGAATAATCATAAGAGCAGAATGTGGTGGTATACACCTGTAATCATAGTATTTGGGAGGCTGTAACAGGAAGATCACAGGTTCAAGGCCAGCTTCAGCAACTTAGTGAAGCTTTCAGCAACTAGCAAGACTCTGTTTCTAAATAAAAATAATAAAATGAAATATGGTTGGGGATGCAGCTTAGAGATAAAATGCCCAGGATTCAATCCCCAGTAATACAAAATTTAAAAAACGAGGGCGAGATAGAGGAAGGAAGGAAACAGAAGGGAAGAGAGGGGAGGAAAGAAAAATGTATTTGAGATGCTACATCATGAGATTGAAAGACACTGACCAGAATAGTCCAGGGTTTGTTTTTGTTTCTCCCTATAAACAAGACGTCTTTCAACAGTTTATCCCAAAGATCCTGTCTCCCCAGGGTATAAACCCAGGATGGACTGGCCCTCTCTGGGGTCCCTGAGCTATGGTACAAGTAGGCTATACGTAGCCAAGATTCCATGTGCCCATGGCAGCTGTCTTGAGCTTCAAGGAACCAGCTAGAAATGGTCCATGCTGCCTCTCTGTAAGGAATAACTCACGTACAGGCTCAGTTGTATGTGTGGATGTTCTACCTTACAGAACTCGGTCACTTGATGATCAGCGTACAGTGAACCTGCTTCATCTTCGTGGCCAAGGGGATTGTGCTGCTGGTTGAGCTGCACTGGCTGGAAGTCAGAGCATCACAGGGAAAACACTTCCTCTTCTTTGCTATGTAGTTCTCTTCAGTATTTGTGCTGCTGTGGCTTACTCCAGTTTCCTATTGTCATTAAGAGATAATTGTTAAATCATTGGTTTTGTGGGTAGACAACAGCTAGGATATTTTAGTTCACTAACTTGCTGACATCCTATTTCATTTGTCTTTTTAGCAGTAGAATTTAGAAAAATGAAATGATACAGGGAAGGGTGATGCTTAGCTACCTTGCATTAATCTTGTTTTCATATTTTTCCAGGGTGACAGTATGTGCATAACACATGTTAGGGATTCCATCTATCTATCTATCTATCTATCTATCATCTATCAATCATCTATTATTTATTTATTATTGCAGTACCAGAGATTGAGCCCAAGAGTATTCTACCTCTGAGTTATAACCCCAGCTCTATTTTTTTTTTTTTTTTTTTTTTTTTTTTTTTTTTTTTTTTTTTTTTTTTTTTTTTTTTTTTTTTTTTTGCGGTACTGGGGACTGAACTCGGGGGCATTCTACCTCCGAGCTATAACCCCAGCCCTATTTTTTATTCTTTATTTTGAAACCGGGTCTCACTAGGTTGCGGAGTGCCTCACTAGGTAGCTGAAGCTGGCCGCGAACCTGGATCCTCCGGACCCAGCCTCCCAAATGCTGGGATTACAAGCATGCGCCACCACGCCCGGCTTCTATTTTTTTTCTTAATTTGGAACATTGCCTCACTAAGTTGCTGAGGACCTCACTAAATTGCTGAGGCTGGCCTTAAACCTGTGATCCTCCTGTCTCAGCCTTCCAAGTATCATGATTACAGATGTGCACCATGATACCCAGTTGTTGATATTATTAATCTAGTAATAAGAATGGGATTGGATTACTAGCTTATCTGGGGGACAGCATATTCATAGTGTTCTGTTAAACTTGTTTTTTGGAAGCATCCATCCTGATTCACGTCTCCTAATTATATACTTATGTGTAATGATAAACTTATTCACAGAAAAAAAATTAAGCATAATAAGTATTATATATGGTTCACTTTAAACAGTAGGGGCAAGGACTTATGGCATCCATAATGAAGAGTGATTATTTTCTAGTCAAGGACCCATCAGTTATTATAAAGTCTTTCTACAGGTTGTTCTTATGAGTTAAAGAATGAAAATTAATCTTACCTCATCCCATTTCCAGATAATGCTGATTAGAAAAGATGTCTTAGCATTATAGTGATGGCCTCATATAATCAGTATTTTACTACTGCCTTTCAGAAAGTAAAATGTCTCCTTCTGAGGAGATGAAGTTAGGATGCTTATTTGAGGCTCACTATCATTTCTTAATCACTGTACTTTACAAGTCAAGCTTTTAAATAGAGCCTGATAAATCTATAACGTAACAGATGGCCTTTCTGTATAGAATCCCTTCTTGGAGTGGACACTTACAGAATATACATCATCTAACAGAAAGTAATTGGAAAATGGATTTAGCTTTCCCAAATATGTGAGTGTCTTTCTTTAATGGGAACATATGTAAATAATTCTGTACTATGTGATACACATTTGTGTTGTGGACAAAAATGCAGGAACTGCAAATTTGACATTAAAACTTACAGTCACATTTACAAATGAAGAACAATGAAAACATTATCTAGAATAAAATGGAAAAAATAAGTTAGGAATTTAACCTGATAAACTAATAGCATTAAAATGAAATGAATAGATTTTCTTTTCCGGAGCTGAAGTATTTCCTTCATAATATGCTCATTCAAATAAGATGTATAAAATAGTATTAAAAGTAAATTTATAAAACCCAAGTTTAGATGGTAGACAAGTTTATCTCAATTAATGGATTTTCTTGTTGAAAATCTGCTTGCTCCTTTCAAGCTATCTGCTACATAAACATATTTAAGGTACTATAAACTCATACAATTTTCTGTGTGGGTCAATACAGTTTTTGAGGAAGGCTGTAGAACACTGGTAATCGATGATTCTTTCATCCTAACATTAAGGCTGGATAAAGTAACAGTGCAAAGAGTTGATGGGAGAAAGATTCAGAAGGCATCTTTGGAAGAAATGGTGAGAAGTCATTGCTAAAACATCTGTGGTGATTCAAGGTGTCCCTCAGCAAAGACAGGGCTTGTCTGAAGAGAAGTCAATCCTCTCTCAAATGAATAAGCTAGAGTAGTGGGTGGAGTGCCCACGCATACTGCAGGAGTAGAAACCTTCTAACCACGGCATGGAGCTATTAACATCTGCCTCCTGGGCTTTGTGTAGAGAAGTCCATTGATAATTTATTCTAGTTCCTGAATTCTGAGACTGAAATAATTCCTGTTACATGAGGTGTATGTCTTGTTTGGCTGCTATACTAAATAACGTAAACTGTGTGGCTTAAAACACCTATGCATTCTTTTTTTTTTTTTTTTTTTTTTTTTTTTTTGCGGTACTGGGGATTGAACTCAGGGGCGCTCTACCTCCGAGCTATACCCCCAGCCCTATTTTTTTATTCTTTATTTTGAAACCGAGTCTCACTGAGTTGCCGAGTGCCTCACTAGGTAGCTGAGGCTGACCGCAAACCCGGATCCTCCAGTCTCAGCCTCCTGAATGCTGGGATTACAAGCGTGCGCCACCACGCCCGGCTACACCTATGCATTCTTTTACAGTTCTGTGATTCTAGAGCAGAAGTCTGAAGTCGGTATTACTTGCCAAAGTCAAGGCATCGGCAAGGCCACACTCTGTCAAGAGGCCCCAGGGGAAGCTGGCTCTTGCCTCCTCCAGCACCTGGTGGCCACCAGGTTCTCTTGGCTTGTGGATGCATCATTCCTGTCTTTAGGGCCAGCAACTACACGTCTTTCTCTACTCTGTCTTCACATCACCTTTTCTGCTATGTTTCTAAAATCTTCCTCTACCTCCTCATAAGAATAGATGTTATTCATGAAGAGCTCAACTATATAATGCAGATTAATCTCCTCATGTCAAGATCCCTAATTAAACCACATCTGAAAATAACTTTTTTTTTTCTTCATAAAGTGATATTCACAGGCACCAGGAATTAGGACATGGATATCTTTGGGAAGTCATTTTTCAGCCTATTGCATGGGATCAACAGAGATGGAGTAATGATAGGAATTGTACCCTTGCATGAAAGGCCATGATTAAGTCCTGTCCAGAGGCAGGGCTTCTATAAAGTTTAAGAAACTTCAGCTTTGGGGTACCTCACTTTCAAAGATGTAGGCATTTAGAACGCTCATCGCCAGCTGTGCACATGGCCAAATGCATACTTTTATTGTAACAGAGTCCACCAATTATGTAAATGGCACAGCATCAATATGATACCCCTATTCCGGAGTCATTATTTTTATCTAAGGGGTATTACTTCCATCCCCAAGTTAGATGAGCCCCTGAAACATGTTTGTACAAATATTAAGAGAGAAGGGAAATACTAGACTCAATCAGATAAAAACAATAACTTGTTAAAAAAAAAAAAGGAAAAAGAAAGGGCATATTTGAGAAGCTGCCATATAAAAATTACCAAAATAACTACTATGGTGATTAAACTAAAATCCCAGTAAAGAAGTTAATTTAAGAGACAACTACAAATTGCTTAATTAAATGTAAATAATGAAATCTTTGCATGGCATGGATAAATCCTGTTCCAACAAGGGGTACTTGTACAAATAAATATAAAACTCAAGATTGTAGTGAAACTGAAGAACTCCACAGATATAATCACACAGTTATTTGACACAGAAATCCCATGTCTAATATCTCTGCCAAGGTAAGCTTGAAAAAAATTATGTACATGTATTCTATTTCAAAAAGCAACAATAAAAGGAAAAAGAAAATATAATGAAATAGTTACCTATTTGCTTCAGAGTAAATAGATGGAGAGTACAGAGAGGAAACCAAGAATTGTCTGCATGTAACTTGTTTTATTGTTTTGACTTTGAAAGAATGTAACTCTTTAACATATTTTATAAAGAAATATAGGAAAATAAGAAAACAATTTCTAAAACTTGACAATAAAATTAAGCAGACTGAATTTCAGCAAAGCCAATTATAACTAATTATCTTTAAACACATGTATAACGATAGTAAATAGCATAGAGTACAAATAAATGTGCAAAGAAACATTGGATTTTCATTCAGGAGTCTTACTTTAGCATCGATATTATTATTATCTCCATTTGAAGCTATTATATGTATACTGCAGTATAAATAAGAAAGATTATGTCTTAAGAACCAATATTTTAGCCGGGCGTGGTGGCACACACTTGTGATCCTAGCATTTGGGAAGCTGAGACAGGAGGATCTGGGTTCGCGGCCAGCCTCAGCTACCTAGTGAGGCACTCCGCAACTTAGTGAGACCCTGTTTCAAAATAAAGAATAAAAAAAAAATAGGGCTGGGGATATAGCTCGGAGGTACAATGCCCCTGAGTTCAATCCCCAATACTGAAAAAAAAAAAAAAGAACCAATATTTTCAGCATAAGAAATAAAACCAGAGCAAAACTTGCTCAATGTTTAAGTAAATCACTATAATATTAAGATTCAAAGTACTTTTTTCTTTCAGAATATACATATTTTTATGTCTTCACTGAAAATTCCTGTTTTATACTGATGCTCTAATGATAACTTACCATCCAAATACCCAGTCTCTGGTTTACAAATAGCACAAAGTTGTGGATGGGAGGATGGGAGAGTTCTGATAGCAAGTTATAAGAACATACCAAGTCAAGGAATATTATATTATAAAGCAAGAAGATACCAAGAGTATGTGAAAAAAAATAGCAGCAAATATGAGGGCACTCTTGCTAACTGAGAATGGAACAATTAAGTATCCACATGAGTAATTCCTGATACTTATTGAAATATATTAAGCATGTAAAATCCACTTGGTTTGGAATAATACATTTAAAAAGTAAGATAGAATTTAATAAAAGAAGAATTAATAGGAAGGGAACAATTAAGTATATATTCCCTCATTTTTGTAAATAAATGGTGGGTGGAGTAAAATATTCTTCCACATAATCAATGCAAGGAAAAATGAATCCTCTAAAGAAATAATAAGTCTAGTCATTCATCATAAGTATGTGTGCAAGAATAAGGTAAAATTTGAGAAGAGTTTTAATGGCTAAATCATTCTGAAGAGCTCTGAATTTGCTGAGCAATTTTTGCATTATTAAATTTGGACTCAATGCATATATTCATGGATACTGTGAGAGTACTTAGCATCACCTACTAATTTTTCCTTTTTTTGTCCATCTTTTTCTTTATTTTTAAAATTTTTAATTGGTGCATTGTAATCATACATCATTGTTAGGTACAAGCTGGTATAGGTAAAGGCATACATTCACACATTTCTTATTTAACCTTTTCCCAATTCCCACCCCACTGCCTCCTCCTCCCTCCTTTTCAAGTTCAGTTTAGTGATTGACTTTGATGTGTTCATGAAAGTACATCAGGCTCATCAGGGTGTTCCCCCTCCCCCCATCACCCTTCCTTTAAGTAAAATTCTTTGTTCACCTAAGGATTCTCCTTCTTCATCTGGAGTCCCTCTTATGTCCCATCTTCTTCCTAGCGTCCATATATTAGGGAGAGCATACAATTTTTTACTTTTTGTGACTGACTAATCTCTCTTAACATAATGTTTTCCAGTTGCATCCATTTCCCTACAAATAACATGATTTTGTTCTGCTTTATGGCTGAGTAAAATTCCATTGTATACATATCCCATAGTTTTGTAATCCATTCATCTGTTGATGGACATCTTGGCTGGTTCCATAGTTTGACAAATGTAAATTATGCAGCTATAAACATAGATACACATGCATCGGTCTGATAGTTTGGTTTCCGTTCTTTTGGGTAGATACCCAGAAGTGGTATTACTGGATCATATGGTAGGTTCATTCCCATTCATCTGAGGATCCTTCATACTGTTTTCCAAAGTGGCTGCACTAATTTGCAATCCCACCAACAGTGTATTAGGGTTCCCACTTCTCCACACCCTTACCAGCATTTGTTGTTGTTCATGTTTTTTATGATTGCCATTCTGATTGGAGTTAGGTGAAATCTCAGGGTAGTTTTTATTTGCATCTCTCTGATTGCTAATGATGTTGAACATTTCCTCATACATTTATTGGCCATTTGTATTTCTTCTTCTGTGAAGTGTCTACTTAGATCCTTTGCCCATTTTTTGATTGGGTTATTTGTTTTCTTAGCTGTGAGTTTCTTGAGTTTTCTGTATATCCTAGATATTAGTACTCTATCAGAAGAGTAGCTGGCAAAAATTTTCTCCCATTCTGTGGACTCTCTGTTGAGGTTCTTGATAGTTTCTTTTGCTGCACAGAAGCTCTTCAGTTTAATGCAATCCCATGTATTGATCTTCCTTTGAGTTGCTTGTGTTTTGGGGGTATTGTTGAGAAAGATTTTACCTGTGCCTATGTGTTCAAGTGTTGGTCTGTGTATCTGTTTTTGTGCCAATATCATGCTGTTTTTATTACTGTGGCTTTGTAGTAAAGTTTGAAGTCAGGTATTGTGATACCTCCTGCATGGTTCTTGTTACTAAGAACTACTTGGGCTATCCTGGGCTTTTTGTTGTTCCAAATGAATTTAAGGACTGATTTTTCTATGTCTGGGAGGAGTGACCTTGGTAATTTCATGGGTATTGCATTGAATTTGTAGATCAGTTTTGGGAGGATGGCCATTTTGATGATATTTATTCTGCCTATCCTGAGCATGGTAGATTTTTCCATCTTCTAAGATCTTCGTCGATTTCTTTTTTTCAGCTTTTTGTAATTTTCCTTATAGAGGTCTTTTACCTCTTTAGTTAGGTTTATCCCTAAGTATTTTATTTTTCAGAGTGCTATTGTGAGTGGAATTGTTTTCTGGATTTCTTTTTCAGTGGTTTTATGGTTGGCATACAGGAAAGCTTCTGATTTTTGAAGATTGATTTTGTATCCAGAAACTTTTCTGAAATTGTTGATCAGTTCTATAAGTTTTTTGGCTGACTTTGTTGGGTCTTCTAAGATTATCATATAATCTGCAAAGATTGTATGATACTTGCATCCCTGGGATGAACCCAACTTGGTCATGGTGTATAATAGTTCTTCTTTCCCTATTTTTATCCCTTTGATTTCCTTCTCTTGCCTTATTGCTCTGGCTAGAGTCTCAAGCACTATGTTGAACAGAAGAGGTGATAATGGATATCCTTGTTTTGTTCCTGTTTTTAGTGGGAACTCTTGCAGTTTTTCTCCATTTAATATGATATTGGCTGTAGGCCTATTGTATATTGCCTCTATGATTTTGAGGTATGTTCCTTCTATCCCATTCTCTGCAGTGCTTTTATCATGAATGGGTGTTGGATCTTGTCAAATGCTTTTTCAGCATCATTTGAGATGATCACGTGATTTTTGTCTTTGATTCTGTTTATGTGGTGTATTACATGGATTGTTTTTCATATGTTGAACCAGCCTTGCATCCCTGAGATGAACCCGACTTGGTCATGGTGTATAATTTTCTTGATGTGGTTTTAATGCACATTGCTAGTATTATATAGGCCTATAGTTTTCTTTTCTTGAGCTGTCTTTATTTGGCTTTGGTATTAATGTGATGTTGGCTTCATAGAAAGTGTTTGGGAGGGTCCCGTTTCTTTCTATTTCATAGAATAGTTTAAGGAGTATTGGGATTAGCTCTTCTATAAATGTTTTATAAAATTCATTTGGAAAACCATCTGGCCCTGGGCTTTTGTTTGATAATAAACTTTTTATTGCTGTTGCTATTTCTTTGATTTTTATTGGTTGATTTCAGTTTTCTATATCTTCTTGACTCAGTTTAGGAAGGTTGTATGTAGCTAAAATTTTTTCAATTTCTTCTAGATTTTCCATTTTGTTGGAGTATAGTTTTCCAAAATTGTTTCTGATGATCCTCTGTATTTCCGCACTGTCGGTGGTAATATCACCTTTTTCATCTCTTATTTTGGTAATTTGGGTTGATTCTCTCTGTCTTTTGCTTAGGTTGTTTTTCTTGTAAGAAATAATTGCCTTGTCTAAGAAATTTTAGCTTTGTGTGTGTGTGTGTGTGTGTGTGTTATGTTGCTGCAATGGAATACCTAAATTTGAGTAATTTATAAAGAAAAGTGTTTCTCATATTTCTGGAGACTGGGAAGTTGAAGAGCCACATATAGTCAGGTGGAAGGGGGAGAGAGCATGGTGAGATAGAGAAAGAAACCAAATTGGTCCAAGCCTATCCTTTTATTAGGAGCCTGCTAACATGGTAACTTACTCACCCCTGTAATAGCACCCTGTATTAATTTATGAGAAAGGAGCCATCATGACCTAATCACCTGCTCTTTTGTGTGTGTGTGTGTGGTACTAAAGATTGAACTCAGGGGCAGTCTGTCTCTGACTTACACCCCAGTTTTATTTTATTTTTTTATTTTGAAACAGGGTCTCAGGGTCTCACTAAGTTGCAAAGGGACTCACCAAGTTGCTAAGACTGGCCCTAGTAAACCTGTAATCCTCCTGTATTTGCTTTCCAAGTACTAAGATTACAGTTGTGCACGACCATGCCCAGCTCATGATCTAATTACGTCTTAACAATCCAGCTTCAGTCCTATTAGGAAGGCAATTAAATTTGAGCATGAATTCTGGAGGGGACATTCAAATCATAGCAAGTAATAAGTTAAAAGGAACTATAAGGTTATGATACAGATATATCCAAAAAAGCATCTATATTAATGATTCAGTTTCTTCAACAAATGCATAGAATGAAAAAGGAGACAATTGGCACAGATGAAGGTATTGTAAGAGACATGACATACTAATGCCCTTTGTAGGTCTTGTTTTGATTCCTCTTTGGATGAATTGGCCATTAAAAGGTGTTTAGTAGAATGGAAAAAATTGAATATGTACTACTCATTAAAATTCAATAAAGTATTGGTAATATTTATTATGATATGATATGTTTGATAACAGTACCAAGACATTTTACAATTTGAAAGTCAGTTGACTATCCTCCCCACCCCACCAAACCCAGATATGAATGGCTTAGTCCTCTGGGTGGTTCTATTGTGAGGTATTGGAACCTCTGAGAGGTACAGCTTTATAGAAATCCTTAGGCTATTGGGAAAATGCCCTTGAAGGAGAACCTGGATCCCCAGTCCCTTCCTCTCTTTTATTTCCTGGCTCACTGCCATACATCCCTACCATGATGACTGCCTCAACATAGGCCCAATACAATGGGGCAAATTGATTTTGGATTTGAACCTCCAAATCTGTGAGCCAGGATTAGTCCCTTTATAAGTATCTCAGTATTTCACTATAGTGACAAAAATCAGACTAACTCAACACTATAACATAAATATGGCCCAAATTTATTCATTTATGACATGTATTGAACTATTTACTTGTAAAGACACCACATGTGGTATATGTTGGCTCAAACTAGGAAATAAAGGAGAGGAAGAAAAATTTAAAGAGATTGTGAAAATATTTGTGATATTTGAAAGTGAGTTTTGTGTGGATGTGGGTCATTATACAATAGCTACTATTATTATGTAAAGTAGAAATTTCCTTTAAAAATAAAACAAAACTGAGAAAAGTCATATCACCATATAGAAAAGCAATCATTTGATGTAGGTTTCACAGCTACACTAATAATGGCCAGAAGATAATGGAATAATGGAATCATATAATAAGTGCTGATGGAAAATAAATGTCAATTAGACTACTCATTTACTTATCATTCAACATTGAACATTATATAAAGGTATATCATTCAAAGACATAGATAAATAAATGCAGAGAAGTGAAGAGTCAAGATGAGTTAGAAATATAACCAACTATAAATACTATAATGGAAATCTGAATGACTCAACTAAGGCATTAAAACTTTGGTCAGAATAATTGTTAAGGTCAAAAAAATTTAAGTATGTAAGGACAACTATAGAGAAATTCACTGCCTAATAGTTTTAAGGAGTGAAAATGATACCTGAAAGGGAATAAAAAGTCTTGTTTTGTTTTTGCATACATGGGAGGAACTAAAGAAAACATTTAAATGAAGCATAGTTAAAATTTTTGAAAAAGGAAATAGTAAATAATGAAAATTTAGGAAAGAAGGAGGACCAAGCGCTCAAATGTTTAATTTCTAGTCAAAGATGACAGGACATCAGATCTAAAGCTAAGTGGAAAAGTTAATTTTGAACTGTGTTATTCCATCTAGTCCTTAGAGACTAGAGAAGAGAAATGAGGTGCAAGAATGTGTAGCAGTTTATTTATAAACATGAGTAAGTGCTAGTATCCAAATGGATTTTCTTGTAGAATTAAGAACAAGGCCACAAGCTAAAAATGTGTGTCCCAGGAATACGCATAAATAACTCATCTGTATCATAGCTACTAAGAAGTTCTAAAATGAAGTTAGGGGAAAGGAATGTGTTTTGTTTTTCATCTGCACCACTGTGTGAATGCATTCAGACAGCTTGGAAGTAAGAGCAGAGACTTGCTAGTTGATGCAGGGCAGGTGGACGAAGCTTAGAAGTAAAGAACAAAAGGGTGATTTTGAGGACAAAGACAATATCAAAAGAGAAATTGATCCACCTGTGATTAGAAAGTGGAATAGAAACACGGCAGGCGGTAGAAAGGAGAAGGGGTTGTCTATGAAAGTGGAATAGTTCCCTATATATTTCTCATTCTACCACTGAGAAGACCCAAACTACATCAAAGAATAAATACTTTACTGGTTTGAAAAATAAGACAGGCTCTAAAGAAAAACCATCCATCATTTTGAAGGAAAGTTCATGAGGTAAATATTTGAAAAGATTCACTATTTCCTTGGTCTACTTTCCGCGACTATCACTAACATCTCCTGGTAAAAGTTAGATTTGGAAATAATATCAGACTTAGCAGGTGTGAGTAGTGATGAATTCCAAAACTCTGATGCAATTCTATTGCCCTCAGAAATTGAATCAGGGAGAATAACATTTCAATACACTTTGGGATACACATATGTTATGTACTCTGTGACTATTTCTGTTTCTGAAATAGGTTTTCCAAGTGTTTTAAAGATTATAACCAAAAAAGTCATGACTAAATCAATGTCAGGGAACTTTCCCCCTATATTTTCTTCTAGTGGTTTTATTGTTTCAGGTTTTATATTAAAATGGTTAATCTATTTTGAGTTGATTTTTGTATACAGTGAGAGATGATGGTTTAATTTTTTTCTTGTGCTTTTGGATATACAGTTGTCCCAACAGCATTTGTGGAAGACACAGTCATTTCCCTATTGTGTGTCATTGGCATATGTATAAAAACTCAACTGTCTGCATGTTGTAGCTTGGATGTGTTAAAGCCTTGGACCCCAGGTTGGAGCTGTTGGGAAGGGGTAGAACCTCTAAGATTTGGGGTCTAATGTGAGGACTTGGGTCATTGATGGTGTGCCTTTAAAGATGATTGTGAGATCCTGGCACTGTCCTCTCTATCTCCTTTGCTTTCTGACTCTTAAGTGGTTATATTCTGCTTTAAACTTTCACCCTGATTTGGCACACAACTACAGGACCAAAGGAACTGGGCCAATAAATCATAGACTGAAACCTCTTAAACTGTGAATCAAGTTCTATCTTTTTTCTTTATAAATTTATCAAAACTGACACCATAAATGCATGGATTTATTTCTGGACTCTCTACCCTCTTCCATTGATCTATTTGCTTTCATGCCACTACCATGCTGTTTTAATTACTATAGTTTTTGCAGTATATTTTGAAGTGAGATAATAAGTTGTCATTTTTTGTCTTTTATGAGCACATTGGTGTTGGGGTTAGGATTCTCCCTAATCCAGGTTCATCTAATATTATGACCCTCACCTTGATTACAACTGAGAAGACCATAATTCCAATGAAGTCATATTTTGTTATTTTATAATATGACTTCATATTATGATGGTGAAGATGAAGGTATGTATTTGGAGGACACAGCTCAACCAATTACTCTGGGGATCTGTGGCATAAGTCTGGATGTGTGGCTTCTCTTTCATGGATAGAGTTTTCTTAGATTAAAGATAATGAGCCTCAGGTTAAAGTTTAGAAGTGGAAGGAGAGTTTTATGAAGTGGTGGGATGGTTAAGACAACATAATCTGGTAGAAAAGAAAAGGATAAATTATATATATATGACAGTCATGTTGGCACATGCCTGTAATCCTGATATTTAGAAGGTTGAGACAGGAGGATCACAGGTTTGAGGCCAGCCTCAGCAGCTTAATGAAAGACCCTGTTTCAAAATAAAACATAAAAAATCTGGGGGGGAGTAGCTCAAAGGTAGAACGTGTGTGTGTGTGTGTGTGTGTGTAAAATCAGAGCAGAGCTACACTTAGAAGTATAGAAGTAAAAACATATTAGTGAAGTTTCAAGAGAATGTTTTCATTTAAGGAAGAGCCCAATGATAATACAACTGTCATGGAACATTCCACCTGGTTTCTGGAGCCTTTTTACAGAACTGGAAGAAAATGTGTTGCTGAGAAGCTTTCTGGTGTTTTTAAATATAACTCTCTTAAAATTATTTCGGTGTCTTCCCAAAGGATGTTCCTGAAACTACAAATGATGGAATAGAATTTCTCTAGTTGAAAAATTGCTAATATGCTTCCTTCTCTGAATTAAGAAGAGCAAGTATGTTTTAATTTTCTTTAAAAAAGTGAAGATGAGAAAGCTTTGGCTATAAATAGTAGCTTCTTAATAAGATTATACAAATATTGCAGTACATTTATTTTTTAAATGGAAATGTCTTAATTATATGTAAGTTTGTTCATTTATTTGTATTCTTCATAGGTATTTTGTCCAAAGTACACAAGATAATTGCTTTATCAATTAACGAGGACATTTGTGACAAATTTATGTTTTAATAGCTTTAGGCTACAGCACAAGAACAATACATTGTAACATCTTATTGTTTTGTGTAAAAAAACTACTTCTAACTCAAAACTTAGAATTTTATCCAAGATAGTATGTATGATCATGTATTGATAAAAAAAAAAACTAAAATTAAAAAGTACATATATTTTAGTGGATTCCTCATACAGCTCATACATATTTAATTTTTAACAGAAGCATTGATACAAACATCTAGAATACCAAATGAAGATGTTAAATATAAAATGAAAGACAAATTAACTTTTAATTTTTTCTTATAGCAATATTTTAATTCACTTTAATGTACATTTATTTAATAAATGAGATTTCTAATTTTTTTTTCTTTCTTTCATTTGATTAATGTGATGTGTGCACATATAGTTGGATCATTTTGAATTTCACTATGCTATATAATTACAGTGCATTAATAAGAGCATAAAATGGTCAGCCAATAATGTTCTTGTTTTTCTACACTTTGCCAATTTGAAACATATTATTTTAAAAATTATTTAGTCTTTCAAAAGTAAAACATTCTTGTGAACTCTGTCAGAAAACTTTTATCTCATTATTCTTATTATGAATCCTCCATTATTTTGTTCACATTTTCTACATATTCAAATATATATTTTTCAGTGTAATACAATTTTATTCCATTCTTTAATATTTGAGTCTTATCAAAACTACAGAATGCACAGTACATAAAAATCATCTTTCTCATAATTCTGGAGGACATATATTTTTTCAATGGTCAAATTTTTTCTTGTGTGTGTTTTTGTGTATGCATGTGTTTGTTACTGGGAAATGAACCCAGGAGTAGTCTATCTACCCTCCTTTTTTGTTTTTTTTTTAGTCTTGAAACAGGGTCTTGCTAGGTTGCTGGGAGCTTCTGTTGCTATGTTGCTGAGGCTGGCCTCAAATCTGTGAGCTTCCTGTCTCAGTCTCCCTAGTCCTGTAATTATGGGTGTGCTCCACCACACCCAGCTTATTATTTAATTCTGTATATGCAAGTATTTTTCACAATAGTCTAAAACAAAACAAGTAATTAGCATGAATTAGGAAATATACATATAGGGCATAGCTTCTAGCTCAATGGTAGCCATGAAGAAGTCTGTAACTGAATTTTTTCCTGCCAGCAGTGCCAACATTCCATGAGGTAAAGCCTCCATCTGACTTAGAAATAATTGTGACCAGAGTCCACCAACCCTAACCTCATCACTGATACCTGCTGAGTGTGTAGAGACCCAAGAAAACCTTTGGTGCATTAAGCAACTGAGATTTCAGAGTTAATTCATTAGTGTAGCATGATTGAATCCATCCTGACTAATGCACCAACAGCCCATTGTTTGCACAGTCCAGGGCATTATTTAAATTTAATAAAATCCCTATTTCATTATTCACTTAGCATAGGAAAGGCATCTAATGTGCTTGCTTTTTAATAGCCTCCTTAACAATTAGTAATATTATTTATGAATCTTTATTTTCTATTAAAATCAGAGAAGCTAAGTAGCTGCTATTTTCTTTCTTTTCTAGTTTCCCTATTCTTCTCATTTGTTTCATGTTTTCTTGAGTGATTGATTTGCTCTTACTCAACCACTGGGAAAACAAACAAACAAACCACAAAACAGCCCTGTTGTACTATTCTCTGAAACTCTTTCAGGAAGCATTCTTTTTATAAAAGTAATACATTTATCATAACAATATTGAAAAATATAGAATAGTTATAAAATCATCATTCATAGTAGATAACTATTATGATAATTTGGTATAGATCCTTCCAGTCATGTTTGTTTGTTTGCTCATATTATACATACTTTTACTGGTGCATTGTAGTTTCACATCATACTGAAGTTCAAAGAGATAGGGACATACATTCACACAGCACTTGGTGAGCTTCTCCCTGACTCTCTCTCCACTCCCTACCTTTCCCCATACTTGATATTGAGATTGACATTGGTAATTTCATATGTGTACATGTCAGTAAAGTGTTTTCTTCATAATTCCCCCCCACCATCACCACCTTCCTCTATAATCCCTCCATCTCACTACTGGGGCTTCTCCTCCATTATCTGAAGTCCCTCTGGTATCCTGATTACCCCTTAGCTTCCACATATGAGAGAAATAATATAACCCTTTACTTTCTGTGCTGGCTCATCTCCCTTAACATAACATTTTCTAGGTCTATCCATTTTTATGAAAATGACATAACATTTTTTAATTGATGAGTAGAATTCCTTGTGTCTAGGTAAATGGATTTATCTAGGGGGAGGCCCGGGATGGTAGGGTGTGGCTGAAGAAGGTGGGTCCCTGTAGCTATAGCCTTGGGGATTATATATGGATCCTCCTCCCCCTGATTGCTCTTGCTTCTGGCTCCATGATGTGAGAAGCCCCTATGCTCTCCCTCTCTCTGTTTCATGCTGCCACCATGCCTGAGATACATAGTACCTGGGCCTCACAGGAACTGAACCCCAATATCTCCAAGGAAACTGTGAGCAAATAAATCTTCCTTCTTCTAAATTATGTGATCAGGTCTTTGGATTATAGCTGTAAGAACACACACACACAGTTACTTAAAATCTGTCTCAAACTCACCTGAAATCATATTTCCAAATTTTTACTTTGCTAGTTCTATGATCTGGCTGAATAGTTCCAATTCCTACTCCATGAGCAGAGAGAATTCCAAGCTGAAAAAAGATCAGAATAATATCATAGGATGTTGATTTCTCTCCATTTCCTCTACTAAACTACATGTAAACATGAATAACCTGCCTATTAGCTATTCTGCACTACATTGTAGAAAGATTATTTTACCTGATAGAAAGACATTTTTCCCTAACCTCATACAGAATTTAATTCTTGCATTATTGTATTATCACAGTATGTCTTGCACTTTAGTAAATGAAGTGTTTATGGATTCTCTATTAATATGTAACACATAGAAAACAGCAAAGAGTGCCTTAATTATATTCTATTTCTAAAACTACTTAGAGTATACTGATAATACTTAGTAATGCTGTAAACTTGGAGTAAATATGTTTATTAGGTTATCTACAGAAATTAAAATATAATTTAATATAAATTTTGTAAGGTGGCTCAATAATATAAGTTTTAGATTTTATCCAGGAATCTAAATACATGGGAAGATGTATAGGTTCATTTTAACAAACACCTTTGCCCCTGCAAATAAAACAGCTAATGCTGTTATAGCACAATAGAGCAGAAAAATAATTTATTTTTGTTATAAAGTCTATCTCTATTTTATTTGTTTATTTCTGTACATATCTACTCTGTAGCTAGAATATATGCTATATATAAACAAATGACAATATATGAATATAAAACTAAAATCTCTGTGAGAAACCACTACATACTTCCCCCCTAGAATGGCAAAAAGACTGATGATATCATATGAAAGCTAAGATGTTTTCTGTGCAAAGTGTGTTTGTAGCCATATAATATTGCAAATTGGTATTTCACTAACAAACTCTAATTACAGTTATATAATGATAAGGTTTATTGCCAGCTACCAATACAAATGTATTTTGCCTGTATTTGGTATTTTAATAATTCTTTTTTTTCTTATAATAGAGGAATAGGAAGAAAAAAGAACTGTGTTGTATTTTGAGTTCATTAAGATTTATCTGTGAAGACCAACAAGTTCCATTTCCTCCTTGGGCTGTCATGCCTATTGGTGAAAGTAAAAAGAAAAGTATTTCAAATGTACATAAAATGCACTGCTTAAAAATATATGAAGAAAGTGGCTGTTTCTAGCACTGACAATGGGACTTATAAGAGCTGAAAATAAATAAAAGAAAAAACAAAGAACCAGGAGGTAGTGAGGTAGTTACAGAGGGGAAAGGTAATAAGATCCTTGGCATTGTAAAAAATGGCTGGATTATACTTTTTGTTAGCTTAACTCCTTTTACTGTAATGTGATATTGTTTGGAAATTAAAAAAAAAATCCAGTGCCTGTTTTTCCTTTCCTAAGCAGGATACATTGAGCTAATGCTGTTACCATTTGGTTCAAAGAATAAAATTGGCAAGAATGCTGGAAAAATAAATCACAAAAGTTCTATGGCCAATGGTCACTAGCTAGCTTTACAGGTTGCAAACTGGCAAGATACTTTCAAATGAATGGAATCACTTTGAAAAATGAACAAATTTGTCATTGTTGTGTGATAATGAACTGTAAGGCTTAAAAACTCTCTTTGGGTGACTTTAAAATAACTTCCTCATTCAGTAGCTAACCATGACTTTCGAGTTGCAGCAAAGGATAATTCCATAAACTCTAGGCAGCTTGACTTGGAAATTCAGTGAAGATCTTATGAATAGCGGGGCCAGGACAAATCAGCCAGTGTTCTCCATTTGACTGCATAATTTTAGAAAAAAGAAAGAAAATGAGCCTGATCACTCAGCTCAAAATTGTGCTTTTTTAGGAGGTCACTTGTATGTGTTAAGTATGAGGAATTCTTA
Organism: Graphiurus murinus; assembly: GCA_004027655.1. Lineage (NCBI taxonomy): Eukaryota > Metazoa > Chordata > Mammalia > Rodentia > Gliridae > Graphiurus > Graphiurus murinus. The sequence continues at coordinate 41,868 of PVLC010006762.1, forward strand.
CACGTAGCTACTGAGGATTGGGTGATTTCTTTTCAACCCCAGGAATACTCGCCCGGAGTTAAAATGTTGCAGATGATATAAGTATGGCTCTTTCTTGGGTCCTCAGCAACCTAACCATAAAGTTCATGGGAATACTGATGAGCAACACAAATAAAATTCATGGTAAAGCAGTTGTGAGTGTTTCCTACTCTGTTGTAGTTTCCTGGAAGATAGGGATTAGATTGTTTTCTTATATTGTCTTCATTTCTGATCATATTTTGGACTTATGGTAATGAGTCTCCTCTAAAAAATAGAACATATATTGCACAATACTGAAGACTTAGTGTTTCAGCATCTGCCACCAATTTTCATAATAGAAAATTAGGATTAGAGATCAGGAAATGACTGGAATTGGGAATACATTCATATATGAGAGGAAATGTAAGGAGGGAGAGGAAAAAAGAAATGAGCTCTGTTGGGTAATTTGTAATCTGTATTTCTTAATCCAATTTTCCATTTGATTAAAAAACACCTTGCATATAATCACTCCCATATAATATATTTTGTGTAAAAAGAAACTGTTATAGCCGGGGAATCATTAGCATACTCTTGTAATCCCAGTACTCGGAGGATAGTAGTTCGAGGTCAGCCTCATCAACTTAGCAAGACCCTCAGCAACTTAATGAGACCCAGTCTCAAAATAAAATAAAATAGGGCTGGAGGTGTTAGAATGTCCCTGGGTTCAATCCCCAGTATCAAAAAAAAAAAAGAGATGGATACAAAAAAGAGCCCCTCCCCCAATAATTTCAGAACAATGGACAGAGACAAGACAAATAGAAGTAAAAGAAACACTTCAATGAACATGATATACATATGCAAAATTATCAATGCCAATCTCAATATCACCCAGGGGGGAGAAGAGGGAGCAGGTAAGATTCAGTGGGAAGAAGGTCACCAGGTGCTCTGTCCAGGTATGTCTCTGTTGCTCTGAACGTCATCATGATGTATGATTACAATGAACTAAAATAAAAAGAACAAAAACGATAAAAATAAACCAAAAAATTGTGTGGAAAAGGAAATGTGGGGGAAAATTAACAGTGAAGAAGCTAAAGTACATGATATTCCATGAAATATTCTGGCTTTTATAATGTTTATATGGTAAAGGATATACATATATATCCTTTAATAAATGTTATACATAAATGTTATATTATTATATATGGGTAAGGAGAGAGAGAAAAAGAGGGCAAAGTAAGGAAAATTTAATATAGGGAACAGAAATTTGGTCTCCTAATTTGGAATAAATCAATATCAGTTTCTGCATGAGATAAACTTGTATAACAAAGGTAGATATATCACAAGCTTTTGCCTCATATACTGTATTCATTCCATCTGCTGTATTTACTTTATGATTCTCAGAATAAATGTTTTTATTTTCTAAGATGAGCTGGTGGCATGGCAGCTATGAAGGTCTTGTGTTATGGTAGATACAGGAGGATTGGGTGTCCTGGATTTAGAAAATCTTCCACTGCTCTCTCCTAATCTTAATTAGTTACCTGCTACACTTGCTTATTTCTACACTATCTCCTGTCTTTTCCACTCTGTTGCCTTATAGTGACAGGCAGTGATGCTACATGCCTGCCCAGGGCTTTACTTGTCAAATTGAAGTCAGAGAAAGCATAGCACCTTGTTTTGGATGGAGCTGGATAAGATAAATCTCATTTTTCTTTTTTTCTTCTTCTTTCTGCTAACAGCTAGCTGCATTTGGGGGGGTGGGAGGCTTTTTCAAACTGAATACACAAAATCCAGAAGATTGCAACTACAGACAGTCAGTTTACAAAGGTTAAAGCCAAATCAATTACCCAACTGTGGTGGTGTCATAAATAGCAGGTTGGAAAAAACAGGGACTTATTTCTCCCCTTTTATTTCATTTAGCTCAAAAAAAAAATGTTAAACTCTAACTCTGCTGGGAGAATAAGACCAATGGCACTAAGTGATTTCTGGTTTTGGTACTGCACTGCACTTAACTATCTATATTGAAATAAGAACTTATTTAAAATGAGCATATACTGATCATTAGCAAGCAGGGAGATGCAAATTAGAACTACACTGAGATTCCATCTAATCCCACTTAGAATGGCAGTCATCAAGAAGTCAAACAATAAATGTTGGCGAGGATGCTTCTACATTGTTGGTGGGATTGCAAATAAGTACACTATGGGAATCAGTGTGGAGACTCCTCAGAAAGCTGAGAAGGAATCCATCACATGATCTAGCTATATAGTAATACAGGCTTATCTGTGTTTATAGTAGCATACTTCAAAGTAGCCAAATTATGGAACCAACCTAGATGTCCATCAATAGATAAATGGATTACAAAATTATGGGATATACACACGATGGAATTCTACTCAACAATAAAGAAGAACAAAATTATGCCATTTGCAGGAAAATGGATGAACCCAGGGAACATTAATTAAGGTTATCCAATCACAGAAGGTGAAGGATTATATGTTTTCTGTCATATGCAGAAGCTCGGGTGAAATCAGGTTACAAGAGGGACTTTAGATAATGGAGGGGAAACTCCATTGGAGCTAGGGAGAATTGATGAAGGAAACACTTCCATTGACATCATGTACATATGTGAGAATACTGATGCCAATCTTAATATCCTGTATAGTGAAGGGGGGAAGTGGGGAGGGAGATGGGGGAAAGCCCACAAAGTGTTGTGTGCATGTATGTCCCCATCACTCTGAACTGCATTATGATGTGACTGTAATGCACCAATAAAAGTATGTAAAAATAAAATGAACAAGCCGGGCGTGGTGGCGCACACTTGTAATCCCAGCATTCGGGAGGCTGAGACTGGAGGATCCGGGTTCGCGGCTAGCCTCAGTTACCTAGTGAGGCACTCCACAACTTAGTGAGACTTGGTTTCAAAATAAAGAATAAAAAATAGGGCTGGGGGTGTAGCTCGGAGATAGAATGCCTCTGAGATCAATCCCCAGGACCGCAAAAAAAAAAAAAAAAAAAAAAAAAGAACACCTGTTACTTGGTTAAAACATATTAAAATTATGAGGAAAAAGTATAATTTGCCAGTGCAAATCCCAATAGTGCCTAAGCTTCCTCAAACATATATATGTATGTAAATATATGGGTATTTTAATGCTACAGTTCTACAGAATATTAATTTAGTTTACAGTGTTTTTTGTTTGATGATATATGAAATCTCTGGTTCAGTTTTATGTGCCTTATGTTTAAAACTGAGTTGTGAATAATGACAATGAGATTCATATACAACACTCTCCAGCTAATATAGTGTATTCACATATATTAATTTTATAGTAAAGCTGATATAAGACTAATTGAGAGAGAGGTTGACCAAGGTACCACATTATAAAGTATACTGGGAAATGGATGGAACCAGAAAACATTATGCTAAGTGAGATTAGTCAGTCACAAAAAGTAAAAAATTGTATGCTCTCCATAACATGTGGAAGCTAGGGAGAAAGTGGGTCGTAAGAGGGACTCTCGATGAAGAAGGAGAAAGCTTAGATGAGCAAAGAAGATGACTTAACTGAAGGTGATGAGGTGAGGGGTGAAATGGAAACACCCTAATGCACATGATGTACTTTCACAAACATATCAAAATCGATCACTAAACTGAACATGAGAAGGAGGGATGAGGGAGGGTATGGGATGGGAACTGGGGAAGCGTTAAGTGAGAGAGGTGTGCATGTATGCCTCTACCAGCTTGTGCCTCATTAAGATGTACGATTACAATACGTCAAAAAATGCAACATAATTCCCTGCATCTTCTAAATGTATTCTTGAATCTGATAAGCAATGTCTTTCCATTATCCTCTTCCCGAACCATTCCAAACCTCTTTTCTTCTCTCTACACCTATGAGATCAATTTATTTAGGTAATGTATAAGTGACAACATGCGGTATTTGTCTTTCTGTACTTGACTTATCTCACTTAAACACATTGTCCTCCAAACTCATTCATGTGGCTACAAATTAAAGGATTTTATTCTTTTCACAGCTAAGTAATATTCCATTGTGTTTATATACCACATTTTCATTACCTATTCATCCATGCATTGGTGGGCAACTAGGTTAGTTCCATATCATAGCCACTGTGAATAGAGCTGCAATAAAAGTGGGAATACAGGCATCTCTTCAGAACACTGACTTTATTTCCCTTGCATAACTAGTTATGCTCAGGAATAAGATTTCTGGATGATTATGATAGTTTCCTTTTTACTTTTTTGAGGAACCTCTATATGGTGTTCCATAATGGCTATGCTAATTTACATTTTCACCAACAGTGCAATTGTTCCCCTTTCTCTTGTTAGCCTTTGCCTTTTTATTAATAACCATTCTTATTGGAGTGTGACATAATCTCATTGTGGTGTTGATTTGCATTTCCCTGATGGTTATTAATGCTGGGCATATTTCTGATATATTTCTTGGTCATTTTCTTGCCTTCTTTTAAGAAGCATCTGTTCAGATCATTTGCCTATGTTTTTAATGGGAGTATTCACTATTATTTATTGTTATTTTTTAACTGGTGAGTTGTTTGGGTTTCTAATGTGTATTCTGGATGTTAATCCCTTTCAGATGAATAGCTTTTGGTTTTCAAATATTTTACCTATTCTGAAGAGTATCTTTTTCCTCTGCTCATTGTTTCCTTTCTTGTCCAGAAATGTTTAAGTTAGATATAAGACCCTTTACTCTTGCTGTCATTTCTTGTGCTTTTAAGTCTTATCCAAATAGCCTTGCTTATGAAAATTTCCTGAAGTGTTGTTCCTCTACTTTCTTCTAACAGTCATAATTTTGGATCTTATAGTTAATTCTGTGATCCAAAGAATTACTTTTCTTAAATTTCAATATACTATAGGATCATAGAAAAGATGCCTGCCGTATTATTGAATGTAAGAAAAGGTTTCCTGGAGAAATGCACTTTAATTTGTGACCTGAATTATTACACATTACTGGAACAGTAGGGTAGGAGTTTTTCATTCAAATGGAATAGTCACAAATAGGAAAATCTAGAAGGGGTCAAATCTGGAAGAATTGAAGTAAATCTATTATAGCCAGAAGATAAAGGGCAAGAAAAAAAGAAAGTGGATGGGTCAGGAGGGGTCAGTTAGCATAGAGTCACACTGACTAGGACACAGAAGAGAGGTGACTTGAACTTGACACTAAACTTGCTGTGGTGGTTAAGGCAGGCCTAGTCAAGGACCATCTCGTAGACCATGCACACCACTTCCTGAGTTGATGATCACATTGTGAACTTGAGACAGGCTATGGTATGGGTAGTCATAACACAAATCAGGACTAGACTGTTGTTAGAGCTGGGCGGGGTAACACACACTTGTAATCCTGTACTTGGGAGGCTGAGACAGCAGGATTGCAGGTTTGTGGCCAACCTCAGCTACTTAGTGAGGCCCTCCGCTACTTAGCAAGACCCTGTTTGAAAATAAAAAATAAAAATAGAACTGGGGGGTGTAGCTCAGAGGTAGAATGCTCCTGGGGAGTTCAATCCCTACACACACACACACACACACATACCACACACACGACTATTAGAACACTTAGTGTGCGGTGTGAAAGCATGGGGAAGACCTGTAAAGCGTCTATTGCAGTTAATCCATATGAGATGTAGTTTAAATTCAATTAGGAGATTGATGGTCAAATAGTATAAATTAGACAGTTATGAGAAATTGACATAATGCTCTGTGACTGGAATTGAGAGGTGAAGGGTAGAACATGGCCAAGACCAGCCATCACGTATTTGATTTGAGCAACTGAATGGGGAATTTTACGTTTGAAGGCTATAACATATTGTATCACAAAATGTGGGAAAGATTGCCAGCAGATAATAATATCTATTTTCCCACCTGGTCTAAAATGTGTAGCTCTAAAAAGCATGGTTTTTCTTTTCAATTCCAATGTGTAGAATGGGGGAAAAAAATATCTGAAGCGGAATGCAGAAAAGAAGAGTTCTATTTTATGAGCAAAGAGAAATGTACCAAGGTTAGTTACGAGTCATGGAAAGAGTTAAGAGTAATATGCTTAAGCCAGGCATGGTGACGCACACTTGTAATCCCAGGACTTGGGAGGCTGAGATGAGAGGATTGCAGGTTCGAAGACAGGCTCAGCAAGTAGTGAGACTCGCCAAACTAGTAAGACCCTGTTTCAAAATAAAAATAAAAATAAAAGGGTTGGGAGGGTAGCTCAGAGGTAGAATACACCTGGGTTCAATCCCGAATAGCAAAATAATAATAATGATAATAATAATAATAATAATAATAATAATAACAAATCACTCATCATCATCATCATCATCTTACAAAACAGGTTGGTGAGACCTGTTTTATGGAGGTTCAGACCAAAGGGACAGCATTGCTCTAAGAATGGGCAGTTTGTGTTCTGGAGAGATAGTGGATGCTTGTGCAGTGCTAGTTTAAGTAAAGGCTAAGTAAGCTCATGCCAGTAGGTATCCTTTTGACACTGGAGCCATCAAGTTTATAATAATGATTCCATGCAATGGAAGAAACCTACATATGAAATAACTAGTTAGTTCTGGGTACAACACTTCATGAAAATATTTACAGAGAAGTTTGGGAAGATTATTTGCTGAGTAGAGGAGGACACAAAAGGAAAATAAAAAAAAGGAGCACCCCTCTGGTCACAGTCACTGCCGGTAAGTACAGTGGTGGATGTCATGTCATCTCACGAGTTAGAAACAGTGACATTTCTGCCTAAGAAACTATCTAGCCAGGTAAGTCAGCTTCATTCTACTGTGACCTATGGAAATGCTGAAGACATTTTGACACCTGAAAAGCCACCTTCTTTAAGGTAACTCAACAGGAGTTCTACCAGAATTTCCTTGCCTGGGTATTCTCCAAGACCACCACCAACATTTGAAAGTATTTTAAAATTTTATTTTAAATATAAATACACTACAGGAATAACATTGTTGAATGCAGTGTGAAACCAAAGTAAATTTAAAAAAAAAGAAAACACAAAACCTTTTTAACAACACAGAAAAAATTTTTTATAACAACACAGAAACTACAACAAAAATATGTCTTCATATTTTTTGCTAAAGGAGTTGCAAAATCAATTAATATATAGCAGCATGTCTATTATGCTCTTATGATTTAGAGTCTTCTTAATAAAAATGACTTTTCTGTCATCCCAGTACATGGGAGGCTGAGACAGGAGGATCACAAGCTCGAGATCAGCCTCAGCAACATTGCAAGACCCTCAGCAACTTAGTGAGACCCTGATTCAAAATAAAAAAGATAAAATAGGGCTGGGGGTGTAGCTCAGAGGTAGAATGCCCCTGAATTCAATCCCCAGTACCACAAAAATAAATTAAATAAACACATAAATAAATAAATTAATTAATCAATTAATTAAAGTTTTTAGATTGATTCATGTTCTTGGTGGTTTTCCAATTCATAAACTATTTGTTACAGAAATAGTAAAACATAGTACATCTTAACCCAAGCATAAGGTACCCAAGAGAATAACTCTAAATTTTAATTCTCAAGCACTTTTAAGAGAATGTGCAATCACTCAATTACCTGGTTTCAAAACATGCGAGAATAATTCTAATACTTTGTACACGCATATGTTCTCTCTCTCTTTGATTTTTTTCCCCTGGTACTAGAGGTAGAGCTCAAGGACATTCTACCTCCAAATCTTTTTACTTTTCATTTTACTTCAGGCCTTTTAACTTTTTCTTTTGAAACAGGGTCTATCTACGTTGCTGAGAGTTTCACAGAGTTGTGGAGGCTGGCCTTGAACTTGCTCTCTTCCTGTCTCAGCCTCCCAAATACTGGAATTATAGGCACATGTCTCCGGGTCTGGCTGCTTTATTTAAATCAAATAAATGCTGTTTGGGAAAACTAATACAGAGAGGTATTTGTTATGTTTTTGTTTTGTTTCAAGAAGAGGAAATCTACAGTACAAAGAGCATTTGCTCGTTAAAAATAATTAAAAAATGCTTGTAATCCCAGCATTCGGGAGGCTGAGACCGGAGGATCCGGGTTTGGGGCCAGCCTCAGCTACCCAGTGAGGCACTCCGCAACTTAGTGAGACTCGGTTTCAAAATAAAGAATAAAAAAAAAAAAAAATAGGGCTGGGGGTATAGCTCGGAGGTAGAATGCCTCTGAGTTCAATCCCCAGTACCACAAAAAAAAAAAGAAAAAAAAAAAGAAAAAAAAAAAAAATTAAAAAATAAGTGAAAAAAAGTCCCTTCCATTGTGCTGGTCATCCTGGAAATTGTGTGATCACATCGTTGCCTTCTTAAAGTTTCTGTCTAGCTTCAGCTGCTGCTGTTCTTTATTCCTCTGCTAAAGTGTGGGGCAGAGTTCCAGGTTCACATGCATAATGTAAGGTGAGGAGAGGAAGGGGGTAGATACTTTACTTTCTCTCATTCTAGGAACACTAAATGATTTAGTCATTTAGTCATTACATATTTAAACAAAATCCAAAGTATTCTTGTGCATATGATATCATTTTTCCTGTTACTATTCCTTGCCTCCAGACACTAGCTACGGTAAAAGATAGAATACAAAACATGATTTAATACAACTTCAGTAAAATGATCAAATATATTATCTGTATCACCCATAAAATGCCAACAAAACAAGTGAATAAATTATCAAGTAGGCCTATAAATGCTTTCTAGAGAAGATTTTAGATATATTTTCTTTAGTATCAAGGGGTCCCATAACAGTGAGGATTGTGAGACCGTATGAGGCATGGACATGACTTATTTTTATAGAAAGAAAAGAGTGGATTAGAAAACTTAGTTACCTTTGGTCCAACAAATGATCTGTATTATAATGTCATTTTGTACAAACACTTCAATGAAAAATAGACATACCCATGCTCTAACAGAGATGTTTATGTGTATGCATGTGAGTGCTGAAATGTTACAAGAATGTATAGAAACCATAATTAAATGCAATGGAAGTAAAAGAATACATATTGTGTAATTCCATTGATATAGGAAATTTAAAAGATAATACTTAAGGTGTTATAAGAATGAATGTGATAGAGACTAGGCTTGAGATCAACTTCTGTGGCCATTTATATATAGATAAACATGTATATATAAATATTATGATTTATATGTAATATTTTTGTTTTATGTATAACATTTGCATATGTGTTATTATGTTATATAAATATAATTTATTTGTTATGTTATATATAAATGTCATACACTTACACATACATATTGTATATATTTATGTTATATAAATATTATAGTTTTTATGTTTTATATTTATAGATCAACTCTTTGTCCCCTTTGATCATTGGAGCACATTATTAACCAAATTTTGATTAAGATACTCTCCTTCCAAACCCTGAAATTCTCTCCTATTATTTTGTGTGTGTGTATGTGCACGTGTTTGTGTGTGTGTGACTGGAGATTGAACCTAGGGGCTTACTACCTCTGAGCCACACTCTTAGCCCTATTTTATTTTTTATTTTTAAACAGGATCTCAGTAAGTGTTGAGACTAGTCGTAAACCATGGATTCTTAGAAAATATGGTAAAATATTCTCTGCTCTACTATCCAGTTATGTTATTCTTTCATCTCCCTTCCTCACATAATAGGTCTTTTTGTCCTTGTTACTGTTGTCTAGAAAAGAAAACCCCTCAGCCGGGTGTGGTGGCGCACGCTTGTAATCCCAGCATTTGGGAGGCTGAGACTGGAGGATCGCAGGTTGGCAGCCACCCTCAGCTACTTAGTGAGGCCCTCCGCAACTTAGTGAGACCCTGTTTCAAAATAAAGAATAAAAATAGGGCTGGGGATATAGCTCCGAGGTAGAATGCCCCTGAGTTCAATCCCCAGTACCGCAAAAAAAAAAAAAAAGAAAACCCCTCCCTTTGCTTAACACTTGATAAATTTGATTTTATGGTCTGAGAATTCTCCCTATTGCAATGGTCCACTTCTCCTAATACAGCTGTCTCTTCCCGGACAGTTAGTGCAATAACTTTTTAAAATAAAATCTCTTATTTTTAGATCTAGATTTTTTTAATAGGATAGTGCACTAATTGCTTCAGTTTAACTGAAATCAATAAAGTATGATATCTTGATTGAATGAAACATCTTTTAAAGTGTAATTTCTGTTTTTGAAGGTTTGGTAGACTATTTGCTAGTCTTTATTATAAAATAGTTATATAGTGCCAGGACTGATACATGAAGTAAAACTTTATTTATCTTGGCACACAGCATGAGAGTCAAGTACTCTCTTATCCAGTCTTCCCAAGCCCAGTATCAAAAGTAGGTGGTGTTGAGGGATGAACCAAAAAAATCTATATAATTATATACTGAAAGACTCCTTAGCATTATATGTGTCTAGAATGTCTAAAATCCTTATTTTACAGAAGAGATAATCTGAGAATTTTGGAGAATAATTTGCTAATACAAGAAAAAATTATTATATGTCACATATGCCACTAAAAGTGATCGCCTGATTGCTTTCAAAAGTGCTTAGGCAGATGTCAGCTTTCAGATTTCTCATTTATTTTTAAAGCTTTGTAGTAGAGATTTTAATCTTTCATTGGTGCAATATAATTATATATCATAATGAAGATTCAAAGTGATACAAACACACATGAATACAGTACTTGGTATATTTTTCTCCATATAATGCCTCTCCTTCCTTTTTCCCTATATGTGTTTGAGATTGGTAGTGAGACCTCATATAGGTTTAGCTTTATTTCAATTGTTCCCTCCCTTGTTCCTCATTTTTTTTTTCCTTTCTACCTCTCTCCGCCAAGTCTCCTTTCACTATTTTTTCTCATCTCATTTCACTGAAGTCCCTTTGGCTTCCTGTTTTGTTCTAGCTTCCACATATGAGAGAAAACATGTAATCCTTGATGTTCTCAGACTGACTGTACTGAAGTTTAAAATATTCAGTCAAGTCGACATATCAGAAAGTTATAGCTATTTGCATTTTCACAGTCAGAATAACCCTGCCCTGCCTAGCAATCCCTCTCCCTTCCTTTGTATGCTCTTAATGCTAAAGTCAAGAATTGAGAGTGTCAACTTGTGAAAGCCACCAGAAGAGGAGGAGAACTTAATTGTCTGATCCTGGGCTGTGACATTAAGCAAAATTGTGGTTGAGTCTGGACTTGCCACTTAGTGGCTGTCACATTGGGATGACTCACCGTTCAAAGGGCAGTGTGGTCTTTTCTAAAGAGGGCTAGAACTCTCTCCACAGATTCCTTGAGAGATTAACAAAAAAAAAAAAATACCATGGACCATGGAACACAAGCCTAACATGTATTGGAGACTTTTTAAAAATTGATAGCTATTAATACTAAAGACCCTTTAAATTGCCTGAAGAACAATTTAACATACTAACAATAGGTTACTTTACTACAACCTCTCACTCTTCCCCTTTTTACCTTCTCTCATTACCTCTAAATGGCCCTTGGTCAGGTTAATGTCCCCACCCCCCAGGCAATCAAGGACTAATAGAAATCACCTAACACTGTTAATTGCCTCATCAAAATTTATGATTTCTAACCTTGCCTGGACATTCAGTCCTACTCAGCAATCTTTTTATTTATCCATAATTGGCTCCTTTTCACACTTTCTATGGAGCCAATTATCTTTTTTTTTTTTTTTTCAATTCCCCTCAAACCCTTCATCTTTTTTCAGCCCCTCCACACACAGTGGAGGTTCTTGTCTCATAGGTTACTGGGGAGATCAAGACCCAGCAACTCTTTGAATTCCTTCTTGGTGCCCTCTGTTTGATGGCTGAGATTTACCCTTAATGTCTCTCTATCCTTTGTGCCCGATCATCCATTTAGCATCATCTTGTGAATTCACATGATTGTGCATCTCTCAGCTCTTCCCTTAATTAACCCTGCAGGCTTCGGATGATTCATACATTCTTATATTTGGTGTGTCAAGTTCCTCTCATTTGGCTTCAACCAAAAATACCTGCTTGTGATTTTCACTTTTCTTGTTCTTTTTTATCTTTCATTTTTTTTCCATAGGATGGATTTAAACATAGAGAGCACTTAAAAAAAAAAAAAAAAAGAAAGAAAGAAAGAAAGAAAGAAAAGAAAATTGGAATGGCCCTGGTGGACTTTCAGTAACCAGTCTTTAACAGATAATAGCATAGCTGTCTGTTTGAATTGTCTATATAAATATATGTGTGGGACAGTCTGGAGTTCTGAGCTTATTTGAATAAAACTATATGGTTCTGAAGTAAGTACTATGATCATTCTTTGGAATTTTGAAGTTGCTGCTGAGTGATCTGAGACTAGAGAGAAACTCGTTATTTCAACTTTGCAGACATTGCAAGAGCAGAATATTTTCTTGGTGTCATACAACTTCAGAGTGACAATAGATAAAAGTGCCATTGGGCTTGGTGGCTCTGTTATTTTTTTTAAAGGATTTTCATACTAGGTGTGAAATGTATTTTTCTAACAGGGAAAGAAAAAATCAAAGTAGGTTATTGAGGAAGATCAAACTTAAGTAAATCATCACTGAGAATATAATTTTTCAGATGTATGCATAAACTGAGCATGCTTCAATAATATTGGTAGCAATCTTCAGCCATGTATCTATGAGGGTGTAAACAAGTAAGAGTAATAAGAAGTCAGGAAAAGCTTAGAGGGCTTATGAAATGGTGGGAGAGGTGAGCTGTACTGAAAACTTAAGAAAACGTTTTTTTTTTTTTTTTTTTTGCGGTACTGGGGATTGAACTCAGGGGCATTCTACCTCCGAGCTACTCCCCCAGCCCTATTTTGTATTCTTTATTTTGAAACCAGGTCTCACTAAGTTGTGGAGTGCCTCACTAGGTAGCTGAGGCTGGCCGCGAACCTGGATCCTCCGGTCTCAGCCTCCCGAATGCTGGGATTACAAGCGTGCGCCACCACGCCCGGCTGTTTTTTTATTTTTTATATTTTTCATATTTTTGGTACTGGGAATTGAACCCAGGGGCATTCTATTTCCAAGGTGCACCATCAGCTCTATTTTATTTTTATTTTGAAACTGGGTCTTGCTAAGTTAATGAGAGTCTCACTACTTGCTGAAGCTGTCCTCGAATCTATACTCTTCCTGCTTTAGCCTCTCAAATTCTAGGATTACAGGCATGTGCTACCTCACCCAGCTGAAAGATTTTTTTTTTCTTAAGAGACATGCTTAGATAATATCTGAAATGCATTTAAAACAGTAGTGAAGCAGGGAACTTAGAGATTCGTAACTAGGTCATGCACAAAGCAACTTAAAAACTCACACTTATGCACATGATTTAAGATTTAGAGAAATCTAAGGATTTCCTGTTACAAGGAACTTTTCTTTTTCCTTCTTATAAATATCTATGTTACAAGTCCCACTTGTGGTGAAACATCGTATGTTTTCCTTACACATAGAAAAGGAAGGATACATTTGTTATAAATAATTATCAACTTTTCAGAATAGTGCAATGTATGTCATTTAAAAGAAATATTTGTACATAATACACAATTATATGTATATATTATATTATATTATATTATATTATATTATATTATATTATATTACAGTGTGTGTGTGTGTGTGTGTGTGTGTGTGTGTGTGTGTGTGTATGTTTGGTGCTAAGGATTGAACCCGGGGGATTCTACCTCTGAGCTATACTCCCAGCCCTATTTTCATTATTTATTTATTTACTTACTTACTTATCTATTTATCTATCTATCTACTTATTTGTTTATTCATTATTTTGGAACAGGGTTTCATTACGTTTCAAAGGGCCTCGCTAAGTTGCTGAAGCTGACCGTGAATCTGCAATCCTCCTGTCTCAGGCTCCCAAGTACTGGAATTAAAAGCATGCACCACCATGCCTGGCCATAATTATATTTAACGTAAACTGTCTTTTAAGATCAATATGCACTTATAGGGAGGGTGAGTAAGGTTACTTACAAGCTCACAGAGGCTGGTCAAAACTCAGAATTTAATCAGGAAGCTGAGGGAGGATCACTTAAGAGTAATAGAGGCCAGCCTGGGTGATGTAGTGAGAGCCTATCTCAAAATAAATAAACAGACTCAGAATTTACAGTAAGTGATAATTTTGTTATATTTAATTAAATTTCAATAAACCTGCCTGGAAAAAATAAAATCAACATGCAAAAATTTATGGATATTTTGTTATAATTTTTCAAAAGATATTCAATGGAAACTGAATGTGTTTTGTCATATTCCAAAGGCAAATATTTGAAGAAATAACCACAAATTTTTTATGAAGATAGCAATGAATGAGATCAGTGAATTTGTGTGTGTGTGTGTGTGTGTGTGTGTGTGTGTGTGTTTCAATGCTGTAGAATTGATTTTGATGCTTTGTATAAGTTGGATTAGATGTTCTCCATGCTCTTCTCAGCATCAACAGTAGATATATGTCATGACATTTATTTAATTTAAAGATGATTACATGAAAAAATTCTCTTTAAGACAATGCTGTTGAGGATTATTTATTCTTAAATTCTTACATAGCATTAAAACATAACACCTTAAAACTATTTTAATTTTAATAAAAAATCTTAATTGCATTTTTATATCCTTTACCATTTTGAGTGGAAGAAAATCTAAACCTGTCTTTTTTGATTTATTACTATTACTATCATTGAATATCAGTTTTACTCTCAGCACCATTTCCATCTTTTCCTTCATGCCTACAACTTCCAAAAAATAAGCTCTATTCTTTTTTAAGTGCTATCTACCAAAAACAATTAATTAAGCAAAAATGCAGACAGATTTGAAATAATCAAAATAAGCTTTCTGGAAATTATTAAATCTAATTGAGAAGCTACTTTTCAAAATATGTACCTTAATAAGACTTGTTTAACAACTTAAAATTTCCAATTACAGGCAGAAGTCCATTTCTCTTTAGTGGTACTATTATACTGTATTATTAGACATTTTTCCAAGAAAATACTTTATGTAACAAAGGCAAAGGAAACAGTCTATATTTTCTTTTAATGCTTTTAAAACTATTAAAGCTTTCTTTGTGTGAGTAGTTAAGTAAAATTCCCATGAAACTATAAAAAGCAAGTAAAATATATATGTGTAGGTTCATGTGTTTCTGAGATTGTCTTGTGAAAAATGAAGATGTTCTCTTATATACTGGAATGCTTACAATATTTAATTTTCTGGAGGTCAATTCTATTTAGAGAAAGTTCAGTGTAATAAGTTCACATGGTTTTTTTATGCTTCATAATATTTAATGGGCTATATTTTTATAGCATCACTATAACAATGGAGTTGAAGTATTCAGAGCTCTAGAAATACAAGCACATTATTTTGTAACATCTAGTACAATGTTTGGCATATTTAATTATCAATTTTCTTTTAAACTTTGCTTTCAGTAAGCATGAACAGAAGAGTTTTGTCTATGAGAAACTGAAACCCATTCAACATGAAATACATATTAGAAAATCTCAATACGTACCATTTTATTTCTTTTTATTAATTTAGTAAGAAGGCAAGGATATGCAATCACAGTTTCCCCCAAGAACTGCTGACAGCAGAAACTCTGAAAGAGAAAGGACCAAGAACAGTTACCAGGACAAGGAAAGAGTAAACTTCCACCAGGAAAGTAATTTAACAGAGGAATGAGACTGGGTCATGATGAGCTTGGAGGGAAGGACAAAACTTAACCAATAACTCCTTCCTCACTAATCTCACATGCTGTACTAGGAGCTTCTTATTAAAAAACCTAACCAGAAACCAGCTGCAGGAGCAAACAGGTGTGATTCAAATGAATAGGTTCCCTGGAAATACAATAGGATAAAGGACAATGGGAAGTGTGTGTGTGTGTGTGTGTGTGTGTGTGTGTGTGTGTGTGTGTGTGTTGGGAGAACCAGGAGACAAGTAGAACACCATTTCCTTCTTCCTTTCTTTCCTTCCTTCCTTCCTTTCCTTCCTTCTTTCCTTCTCTCTCTGGAGATTGAACCCAGGGGCAGCCCTTTTTATTTTTGTTTTGAAATAGGTTGCTGAAGTTCTCACTAAATTGTTGAGTCTGGACTCAATCCTACCATCCTCCTGTCTCAGCCTCCCAAGTAATGGGGTACAGGCCTGTGCTATCACACCTGGCTCTAGGACACTATTTCAACATATATATATATATATATATATATATTTTTTTTTTTTTTTTTTTTTTTTTTCCTGTACTGGGGATTGAACTCAGGGGCATTCTACCTTCAAGCTATACCCCCAGCCCTATTTTTTATTCTTTATTTTGACACAGGGTCTCCCTAAGTTGCGGAATGCCTCACTAGGTAGCTGAGGCTGGCTGCGAACCCAGATCCTCCGGTCTCAGCCTCCCAAATGCTGGGATTACAAGCCTGGGCCACCACGCCCAGTACATTGAAATATTAATCTGAGAGAATTACTGGAATAAAGGACCTCTGTTTAAACATAAGAGAACATAGGTGGTAGAATAGAGCCAGGGGATTTCTGAAGCATCTAAGCCAGCAAGGTGGAAAGTGTAGATATAATTCTATAATGTTATATTTTCTCAGGCTAGAAAACACGATGGTTTAAATGGAATGAGAGACTGACTGCATTCTGCCTTTATAAAGGGGGAAGAGGTTTTGTAAGTACAGGGAAAGAGACCTGTGAAATAGATTCTGCTATGGAAATAAGGGGCAGTATGATTTTAAAGACCATTAAAGTGATGGAGATAGGATTAGAGAAATCAGCAATAATTCCAAATATATAAAAATTAAAATTTGCTTAAAATCACCTGCATATGGTGCATACAAAGAAAGTTCAAAAGTGAATATAGAATACTGAAGTTTGATTGGAATAGACACAACGAAATTTTTCTTATTCTGTGTGTGACTTCTAACGTACCTCACAAGTTTTACAATGGTTATTGATTCCACAGTTACCATTGAATTTTTTCCTTTGAACTTTTATTACACATTTTAGGATTCCTCTTGCCTAAGGACATAGAAGTGCAAGCAAGTTGATTAAAGAATTCTCTTCAAAGAGCAACACATTTACATTTTGCACAGCCATTCAGTGATGCTATAGTGTATGAAAAATCGGCCAGTAAAAATAAGCAAAATGACTAAATGGCTGGAGTTAAGCCTGAGGTTGTACTAAAAATACTTAGAAAATTATATAAAAGAAATACTGAACAACTAGAACAGAATTGTCTTAAGGAACCTTACATCAGTAAGGAGATGGAGTTTAAGCCATAATATCCTGGGTGTTTTGGTTTGTGCCTCATTGGGAAGCATCATTGAAGGTAAAAATGAGATGACACCTAAAAACCTTGTTTTAAAATAATAAATACAAAGGGCTGGGGGTATAGCTCAGAGGTAGAATGCACCTGGGTTCAATCCCAAGTCTCAAAACCAAACAAACCAACAAAAATTTTTGTTTTGCCGTACTGGGGATAAACTCAGGTGCATTCTATCTCTGAGTTACATCCTCAGCCGTATTTTAATTTTTTATTTTGAAACAGGGTGTCACTAAATTACTGCATGCTGGCCTCAACCTGCAATTCTCCTGTCTCAGTCTCCCAAATACAAGATTAGAAGTGGTTAGGATTATAGCATCTGGTTTTAGTCTTTTTAAAAATTTAAATTTAGCCGGGCGCGGTGGCGCACACTTGTAATCCCAGTATTTGGGAGTCTGAGACCGGAAGATCCGGGTTCACAGCCAGCCTCAGCTACCTAGTGAGGCACTCCACAATTTAGGAAGACCTGGTTTCAAAATAAAAAATAAAAAATAGGGCTAGGGGTATAGCTTGAAGGTAGAACGCCCCTGAGTTCAATCCCCAGTATCGCAAAAATAAATAAATAAATAAATAAATAAATAAATAAATAAATAAATAAATAAATAAATAAATAAATTTATTTTAACTGGTACAAAAAGCCATAACAATTGTATACATATAAATAGGGAATCATATGATATGTTGACACATTTATACATTGTGTAAAGTTTAAATCAGGTTAAACATCTCTGTCTTCTCAAACATTTATCATTTCTTCATAGTGAAATGTCTAGATATTTGAAATGTCTAGGACGTTACTGGTATTTATAGTCACTGATCAAGCAACAGCACCACAGAACTTCTTGCTCTTATATAATGAACTGTAATTTACAACCAGCTGATCAACCTCTTCCCCATTTCCCCCTCCCCCCTCCCTGGCCTCTGGTTTTTGATATTCTGCCCTCAAAATTTATGAGTTTGCACTTTTTTAGATCCCACATACGAGTGAAGTCATGTGCTATTTGTCTTTCTGTGGTTGGCTTATTTCACTTAACATCATGGTCTCCATTTCCATGCGTGCTGTTGTGAATGACAGTAATTCATTCTTTGTAATGGCTGAATGGTAGTCCATGGTGTATATTTATCACATTTTCTTTTTTCTACCTTTACTGTCCACAGCATTAGAACCACTGACTTTTGCATGCTGTATTTAGCCTAGATATCTATTACAATTAGGTTTATTTTAGTTTGCACATTGGTGTACCAGCAATTGTATCTCCTTGCTGTTAAATATTTTACATTATAAAACTGCTCTAAAAACTTAAAAAACATGGTAGAGAATCAGTCCTATATTCCTATTTCTATACTCTACCACATTCCACAGAATTTGCTGAGAGCTATTTTCTTTTAGGGAAACTCTATTTAAAGGTAGTTCTTGAATACTCTTTCCTAAGTTTTTAAATTCTATATAGTATTTTGGGTCTTCTGATCTGCCTCATGTTTCTGAGTTTCAACTCTCTGAATCTTATTCTTTATTCTTGCTGTCTAGCGCTTATAAACTCTGCTAAGTTTATTTCCCCAACAGTTTGAAGAATAAAAAGTTAACATATTTTGCTTTTAGATTCCTGGAAAACAAAATGTTCACTAAATACCCAGATTATTTTTATTGTTTTGGAAATGCATTCTACTGATTACTTTTATTTTTATTGGTACATTATTATTATACATGATAGTGAGATTCATTGTGATATATTTGTACATGCATATAGTTATCCATTCATCCAAATAGGCTTTTTAATGGCCCTGCCCTTGAGCTCATAGTCATTAATTGACATTTACTTTGTTGGCTTAAGAGCAAAATGGTACTCTGTATTGGGAAGCTGAAGCAGGAGGATCACAGGTTCAAGGCCAGCCTTATCAAGTTAGTGAGACCCTATTTCAAAGTAAATCAAAAAGAACTGGAGATGTATCTTAGAGGTAGAATGCTCCTGGGTTTAATCCCCAGTAACAGAAAAAAAAGTTGTACAAAAATCTACTCTGTTTTTAAGATAGAAGTTAACAATAAAGGACGTGAATAAAACTACCCTGAGATTCTAACCACAATTAGATTGGCAATCTTCAAAAAGTCAAACAACAATAAATGCTGGTGAGGATGTGGGGAAATAGAAACTCCTCTAAACTGTTGGTGGGATTGCAAATTAATGCTTTGGAGATCAGTGTGTAGATTCCTCAGAAAATAGGAATTAATCAACCATATGATCCAGCTATATATTACTCCTGGGTATCTTTCCAAAGTGACTGAAATCAGAGTATTATAGTAATACATGTATATCTATGTATATAGCAGCACAAATTATAATAGCCAAATTATGGAACCAATGCAGGTGTCCATCAATAGATGAATGGGTTACAAAATTATGGGATATACACACAATGGAATTCTACTTGGTAGTAAAGAAGAGCAACATTATGTCATTTGCAGGAAAATAGATGGACCTGGAGAATATTATTCTAACTGAGACTAGCCAGCCATAGAAAGTGAAGGCTCATATGTTTTCTGTCATATGTGAAAGCTAGGGAGTAATTGGGATAAAGAGAGAGACTTTAGATAATGGAAGAGAAACTTCAGTGGAGAGAGGGAGGTCACTTTGGAGAGGTTGGGAGTGGAGAGGAAGAATTAATAAAGAAAACACTTCCATTGACATTATATACATATATGAGAATACCAATACCAATCTCAATAACCTGTATGAGGAAGAGGGGGAGTGGAGAGGGGGCCGGGGGAAAGCCCACCAAGCACTGTGTGTGTGTATGTCACTATCACCATGAACTACATTATGATGTGAGACTATAATGTACCCAAAAAGTATAAAAAACACTTTTAACCCTTAAAAACAATAAAAAATGTATTTGCTGTGCTTGTGTTAATGTCTATGAGGACATAAATTCAGTGAGTGCTTAATTTCCTTCCATTTAGAAAAGAATGATGTATATTAGTGAAATTCAAAAGAACTGTTCAACTTTGTTCTTTGTAATAAAGTATCTGGGACTCATTATACTTTGCTTCTAACTCTTCTAGACCTAAACTCTTAACAGTTTTAAAGGAGGCAATTGGAACAATTGGTTATTGTTATTACAAAGTCTACTGCAACTGAATACACATATAACACTGACTCAGTATTTTAAGATAATTTAATATCAGAAAACAGTAATTGAATACATGTCAAAAGTAAAGATCCTTTACCCATCTAGCCTAAGGTTAAAGCCCAGCAATAGTCTATGACTTTGAGCAAATCACCCAACTTTTCTAAACACTCTCCATCCTTATTTGTGGATAAAAGGGACAATTCTACTTGCCTCAAAGATCATTGTGAGAAATAAATTAATTTATAGTAAAATATAACTATAGTAGATATATAGACACACACATAACATTTAGTAAACTTGTTGATAATTCTAGATAGTGTTATTTATTTTAAAATGCATTACTTTTACACTTTTATTAGTGCATTATAATTATACATCTAAGTGAGATTCAAAGTGATACAAACATTCAGGCACACAGCACTTGGTGTGTTTTCCTCCATATCCTACCCCTCTTTACTTCCTCCCTCCTCATAGTAAAATTGGTAGTTATACCTTCCAAGCATTATTTGAACTGTTTCCTTCCTCAGTCTTCCTTTTTGAGAAAATATATAAACCTTTTTGTATGTGTATATGGGGGGATACTGGAGACTGAAGCAGGAGCTTTCTACCTCCAAGCTATACCCAAGACTTTATAATTATTATTATTATTATTATTATTATTATTATTATTATTATTATTATTTTAAATTTGGAAACAGGGTCTTGCTTGGTTGCTGAGAGCCTCATTAAGTTGTTGAGACTGGCTTCGAACCTATGATCCTCCTGTTTCACCTTCCCAAGTGCTGGAATTATAGGCATGTGCCACCATATCAAGCTTTAAATGCATTCTTAAGAAAGCCAGATAATATAATCATCATTTTCATCAAAGTTTTAATATATGAAACGATAGTCATTTTGGTATTTTGAGACTATATATCTTTCTCAATCTTTCCCTTATTTCATCTCACAGAACTTAAATTTCTCCACCTTGTATAGTAAGTTTATAAATAAATTTTTCACAGTGGGGTCTTGAAATTAATGACTGCTTGGTCAGTGTAAGATATATGGGTTCAATCCCCAGTACCACACACCAAAAAGATATATTCACTTTATTGATTTTTGGCTGGAGGTAAATAAATTCTGAGTGAAACAACTTGACTCCATGTGTACATATATTAAAAATCTAAAGATTGTACTAAAGCAAAGTAACAATAAAACTATCTGATTGGCATTTTTTTTTTTACCACCTATACGGACTAGCATCCAGAGAACTATAATTCTTTTGCAATTCTTTTGTGTTACATATACAGTTTTTGTGTGTATGTGTGGTACTGGGGATTAAACCCAGGAGCATTCTACTACTGATTTCTAATACTGGCCCTTTTTATTTTCTTATTTTAAAACAAGTCCTTGCTAAGTTACTACACATGTTAGCCTTGAACCTGCAGGTCTCCTGTCTCAGCCTCCCAAGTACTTGGTATTACAGTCATTCACCACCACACCTGGCTACATATATACTTTTAAGAAAATACTCAATAATATTTTAGCAAATCTTATAGACTTAATTATGCCCAATGATTCAATATATTTTGTGTATTATGACCTTTAAAATATAGTGATATTTATAGAACATCACTTAGAAAAGAATGTATATACACGTATAAGGAATGACTTGTAAGTTATGCTGGAATCTTTAGGAGCATATGTGCAATCTATGCAGATAAAACAAAATAGAGAAGACATAATCTAGTAAGAGTGATGTTTATAAAGTTAACTAATTTTTTCTTGTGCGTGTTACTGGGGGTTGAACTCAGGAACAATTCTGCTTCCAAGATATAACCCCAGTCCTTTTTATTTTTTTGTTTTGAAACAGATAGGTTGTAGAGGCTGTCCTCAAATCTGTGATACTCCTGTCTCAGCATCCCAAGTATTGGGATTACAGGCGTGAGCCATCACACCTGGCTAATAAATTTATTTTCATAATATACTTGCTAAATTTATACTATATAAAATATATGTGCATATTGTATATTTAGCAGTACATGTAATAGTTGTTTATAAACATGTAGGTATAATAAATAAATATATATTTATTTGTTATATATATATTTGTTTTATGAATATATTTGTTATGCCTTTCTCCACTGAGACAGAGACCAAGCTGGGCATGGTGGTGCACACTTATAATCCTACTTATAATCCTAGTGCTTGTGAGACTGACATAGGAAGATCACAGGTTCTAAGACAGCCTCAGCAACTTAGTGAGGCCCTCCACAATTTGCAACTTAGTGAGACTCTGTTTCCAAATAATAAAATCTGGTTGGGGTGTAGCTCAAAGGTAGAACACCTTTGGGTTCAATCCCCAGTGCCACCAAAAAAAAAAAAAAAAAAAAAAAGAAACAGGCAGAAAAAGAGAGAATTAATTTGTCATGTATAAAACTGCTCTTCAAATTTTTTGTTTCTTATAATCTGCATTAAATATGTATTTCACACAATTCATAAACACATTGTCTTAAATAATTCATTATTTTTTTCCTTAAATACAAATCTCAATAGGAATTTTACATCGGGCAAGAACACGTTAATAAATGAAATGTAGCCTGTTTATTATAACTGTTGAGTGGTACTTTAGACATCTGCATTCATTTTTTTCCCTGTAAGCATTCCTAATTGTCAAGTGTATATATGTATTCAGTGAGAAGAGCTTCCCTAATTTGGTAATTTGGTTCAGTTATAAGACATTGATTCTCAAGTGTGTACGTTAAACTGTTAACTCATATAGAAAATGTGGTGATATTTAAAAGTGGAAGAAGCTGTTCAGTTTTCTTAGATTCTTGAAGTGATCGGGGCAGGAAATAAGACATTAAAATACAATTTGTATTAATACCCTAGTTTCTTTTGCTGTTGGGACATGTGTAATTACCTCTTCATCTACAGTGCTTTAGAAGATGGCTTTTGTTTATAAACATATCACAGTTTCATTCACATTTACCAGTAGCTCACCAGTTCCCTTTTTATTGTAGCAGTTTAGTGTTACTGCTTTGAGAGCAAAATGCGGTACTTTAGAAATCAAAAGCCTGCTGCTGGCATTGCAATGTGCAGAAGGCTGTGGCGGGTCCTCTCCTTTGAAAACCTTATCCCTTCACTGTAACAAGCCTTAAGCAAACCTACAAAAGCCAAAGAAGCCTGCATAAAAGGGAATTGTGATGCTAGAGTTGGTACAATCATCCCTAGGTCTATTCATGTGGGAAGGGCGTATGTGACTCAAATGATAAAAGGGTGAAGTATGCCTATGACTGTGTTCTGAAAGTTAAACACAAGAGCAGCTGCTTCGTTTATCATTTTTTTTTTTTCCGGCAAAGATTCACATTTTATTAAAGCAGTCCAGGATGCTTAACCATGCATTAACTAATAGGTAGGGAAATAAGTACTCTCCTAAAGGAAGCAAGAAGAAAACATTGATACTCTCTTATATTAATGCATTGGTGATACTTCATACAAATCAATAGCTGAAGGGTTAAAATAGAGCAGAAGCAGCCATGTGGTACCCAGCAGGATGCTTCAACTCAATATTCTTTCTACTAAGCCCAAGCCTAGTGGAAATTCATTTTGGCCCACGAAAGACGATTTGCCTCCTCATTAGACAGTAAAAAGCCAATGGATGGAAAAACAATTTTTTCTTTAGGTCTACTCTTTCTCTGAGGCTCTTTGGGTACAGATATAAATGTGGTAATTGTATATGTCTAAAGTTTCCATTTTCCAATATAATGCATATCTTAACATTTATAGATTTTTGGTGTGCATGAATAAACTCTTGACAACTTCAAAGATTATTAGTTCATAAAAGAAATAATCGATGAACTCCTACTTTCACCAGTGAATTTATATGTTACATTCAAAGCTCTGAAATAAAGCAATTTTCAACATGGTAGAAAATGTTATGATAGTACATATTCTTAATTTATTTGATTTCATTACAACAATGAAATGAAATGCATATTTCTGATATTATTATCCGATTAGAATTTTTCTGATATTTTTCCTAACAAATTTTGTTTTCTCACTACTTTAACAGTTTTATTATATATATATAAAATATCATATACCATATAACTGACGTGTACAATGGGATACTTTTCAGTGTTTTCACAGAGTCATACAACTATCAACAAAAGAAAGCTCATGTCCACTTACACACATGCTCCATTCTTCTTCACTCTCAATCTCCAGCTTTAAGCATCTAAAAAGGATTATAAATTTTCCTATTCTGGACTTTTCATTATATATTTAACTACAATTTGTGGTCATTTGTGATTTATTTACATTCAACATACTATTTGCAAGGTTCACCTAGGTCTCAGCACATTATTTGTTATTACTAAATAACATTCCATTATAACACTTTTCTCTATTTATAAATTGACATATATTTGAATTGTTTCCAAATGTGGGCTATTATGAATAATACTCATATGAATATTTGTGCAAAAGTTTTGGGGTATATGATGCTATTTATTTATATTGTATGTTTTCATTTCTCATACACACACACACTCGCACGCACACACACATCCTTAGGAGTGGAATTGCTAGATTATATGGTAATTTTATCTAACTTTTTATTTTTTTTTTTTGGTACTAGGGATTGAACCCAGGGGCATTCTACCCTGGAGCTACACCCCCAGCCCAAGTTTTTATTCTTTATTTGAAACAGGATCTCACTAAATTTTGGAGGACCTCACTAAGTTGCTGAGGCTGGTCACAAACCTGTGATCCTCCTCTCTCAGCCTCCCAAGTACTGGGATTACACCCCCAACTCTTGTCTAACTTTTTGAAGAACTTCCCAACTCTTTTTTCAAGAGACTGTACTTTTACATTTCTACCAGCAAGTGTTTGAAAGTTTAACTTTCTTCACATTCTTTTTTTTTCTATTTATTTATTTATTTATTTATTTTTCTCTACATAATCATCTTTATTTTATTTTTTTTATTTATTGTAATAATTCGTGCTTTGTATATATACATTTTTGTTAGGTACAAATTGATATAGACAAATGTGCACACATTTCTCATCTGACCCTTTCCCCAATTCCCACCCCACTCCCTCGCCCTCCCTCCCTCTCAAGTTCAGTTCAGTGAGTGATCTTGATATAATTGTGTAAGTACATCATGTGCCTTAGGGTGCTCTC
>PVLC010006763.1:0-37252 GCA_004027655.1 Graphiurus murinus
TTTTTTATTCTTGTTACCTTTAAGATTCTCTCTTTGGCCTCTACATCAGTCAATTTGATTATTATGTGGCACAGTAAACCTTTTCCCTGATCTTATCTAATGGGGGTTCTATATGTTTCTTGTACCTGTGTCTCAACCTCGTTTTCTATGTTTGGTAATTTTCTGATATTATTTCTCTGAAAAGTTTTTGATACCTTTGGTTTCAGCTTCTACCCGCCTAGTCCATGCTATTATTCTTAGGTTTGCTCTTTTAAAGTTGGTCCCTGCTGGTTGCTGGGAGGAGGCTTTACTAGGCTGAGGGTGGGGAATATGGCCCAGGGTGCTTACCCAGCATTCATTAGTGTCCTAGGTTCAATCCCCTTCACCCCAAAAGAGAAAAAAAAGGAAGGGGAGAAGGAAGGAGATAGGAAAGAGGGAAAAAGCTCACAAAAATCCCTATAATTATACAAATACAAAGCAGCAGCAAAAAACAAAGAAACATACAGAACAAAAAGGTGAATATATGTGTGTGTGTGTGTGTGTGTGTGTGTGTGTGTGTGTGTGTGTATTATCAAACAAAAAACCCTTGTACTTGGCCTCTGCCATCTTCTTGGGTCCATGGATATTTTCAGCCATTTAAGGGTCACTTTTTACAGTAGGTTCTCGAGCACATTCTAAGCATTCTCATTTGCTGAGTAACCTATAGAGATTATGTCAGCCTCAGTGTTTTGGTTACTTGCAGTGGGTGAGCCCCTAGCCCAGTGTTTCTCTCTGCCTGCATGGGCACCTGCTTGCATGGGCACTGAGTACCCAAGGGCCTATCCTAGTGCAAATGTGAAACTCCACACTCTCCACAGAGAAGGCTGGATTGATCTGTAGCTTTCAGATTGGATGTAATCCTCAGAGTTTTGTGTGCTGCATGTAGCCACAGTCTGCTTGTGTCCCCACTCCCTCTTTTTTGAGGAGAGGGTAGGCTCCTTTCAGTTATCCTGTGAGGGTGCTGCACTCAACTCTGTTGCTGGTCATGTGGCAGATCAGGGTTGGGATGAACAGGGATGTAGATGTGTTCCTCCTGCTGAGTCCTGTCCTTGGGCTGTGTGATTCTATGGCTGGTGGTCTCATTGTCTGTGAAGTAGGTCTCAGGTTGCTTATTGTAAGATCTTTTGGTTCTTCCAAAGGGTCCTGTTGGTCCATGGAACTGGTCTGTGGCTATTTTTCTCGTATCAGATTGGTTAGTTTCCCCCCCTTTTTCAGCCTACGCGTTTAAAGGTGGCCTTGTAGTTATTATTGAGTTTCTTTGTCTTTGGCTCCCATCTCCCATAAGGGTCATATGGGATGTGGAATGCTGCTAAGTTTGTAGCTCCCCAAGATGAGTTAGAGGTAGGCTCATCTAGGAGTCCTTACTCGGTTGCCACCTTCCTTCCCTGGAAATTTTTACTTGTTGCATTATATTGACAGTCAAAAGCTTATAGGTTTTGGAACATTTCAGATTTAAGGTTTGGGGATTAGGGATACTCAATCTGCATGTAATTAGTGTTCAGTGTGAATGAGGACTTTATATTTTTAAGGTAGTTTAAGGTATTATTTTTCACATTAACTATAAAGTTGTTTTAAAATACAATAAAGACATTATTATTGCTGTGGTATAAAAAGTATTGAAACTATCCACACATAGTAATCTGCCTGTTCATTTGCTGTGTGCTTCTTACTTAAACCATAAGATGAACATAAATTAGTGATCCCACAGAAGTCAATGCATCAATGCAATATATAATTGGCTTTATCTATTCATAAATGCTAACTTTGCTTTCAGTGATGTTCACCACTTGAATCCAGAAGTAAATCAAAGTTAAAATGTTGATGGCCAAGTAGTCAAACAGAGGATCTCAGAGTCAAAAGACTGCTTCTGAGTTCGAAGCACAGGTGTAAGAGCTTTGGGAAGGTGGTAGAGATTGAAAGTGTGAAACAGGTACAGATTACCAGACCCAAAGACTGGAATAGAGAACAAACTGAGAAGCAAATCCTTCAAAGGGCTTTATGTACTGGGTTATCTCAGCTAAGCTTTTATTCTCCTTAGTCCTTGTTTTCAGATTTCAGATGATAGTGCCATCGCTACCCCTAAGACAGGACCCGGCCTTACATGTTCTCAAAAGGGCCCTCATACAATGCCAACCAGGTTGTGTGATAGTAAAGAGGCCATGTGAATTCAGAGATTCAAATAACACTGTCATTTTCAATGATGGGCACCATGGTGCGCTAGTCTGCATCATATTATTAGTAATATTTTATTTCTTACTGCTTCAATAAATCACATAGCTAATTAGGACACAAGTATGTCAAATCCTGAGATGCCATTCTTCACTGAACATTTAGTAGTGGTGTTGGGATCTAGAATTATTTGCGTGGGGATTTCCTTGCAGATTCAGTGGTCAGTCAAATTCCCTCTCACTATGGGACATCTCCTCTGGGGAGAGGCATCTATTTCCACTCTGTTCACTGTTCATGAAGTCAAGGAGAGAAATTAGAAACCCTCTGAAAGGTTGACAGAACTGTGTTCACCCTTGGGGCTTTTCTACAGCTGCTTTTCCAATTTCATATCAGTAAACTCTTAACAACTGTTCAAATCAGCAAGAACCATTGATTCATGGGTGTTACATTGAAAGCAATTTCCACTGCTCATTTCCAATCATTCCCACTAGTCAGCTTTTCTGAATCACTATAGCTATTAAATCAACACAGATATAATGGCAGGTCTGCCTGTTTCTCTGAATTTGGATCAGCTTTGAAATCACAAAAGATCTCTGGAACCTAGATCCTTCCTATCAGCAAGAAGTAGTGCAAAGAGGACAGTTCTTAGAAGAGCTGGGTTTTAGTTCCAACCTTGGGCAGTGTTTATGCTATGCAGAATCTGAATCCTCACCTGTTACACAAGAGTTCTAACATCACCATTTTTACAGAACTGTGACACAGCCACATTAAATAAAAATGGAAAAGCAGTAATTCAGATCTTAAAGCATCATTTGATTCTCTCTAAGAAAATTACACTGTGATAGCTAATGTGCTCCTTTTCTTCATCAGCTGCATTTGGATTAGCCGTGTTCAGAACTTGTTTAATAGATATAACTTAGTTTGGCACAGTAGTACATACTTGTAATCTCAGTACTTGAGAAGCTGAGACAGGAGGATGGTAGGTTTGAGATCAGTCTCAGCAATTTAGTGAGAATCTCAACAACCTAGTGAAACCTTTTTCAAAAACAAACAAAAAATAATATGCTTTTATTGGTGCTTTATAGTCTCACATCATAATGTAAATCATGTTGACAGTGACACACATGCACACAGCACTTGGTGCCCACCCAGCTCCCTTCCCACCCCTCTGCTTTCCCCATACAGAGTGCTGAGATTGACATTGGTGTTTTCACATATGTCCACAAAGCCAATGGTAGTAATTCCTTCATTGGTCCTCACTCTTCCCTCTCCCTCTCCCTTCCCCCTAAACCCCTCCCTGGATACACACACACACACACACACACACGCGCGCGCGCGCACACACACACACAAAACATTTTTTAAAGGGCTGAAGTGTATCTCAGAGGTAGAATGCCCCTGGGTTCAATCCATAGTACCAATAAATATATAAAATTTCAGGTTACTGCCAGAAAATCTTACTTCTGGTTCTAGTCTTCCTTCTATGTTATAATAAATACTTTTGTAAGTTAAATGGTAATTTGAAGGAAGCTAAGTGACAGGCACTAATAAATATAACTAATTGTATCTTCCTTCGTCACCTGTACTAGTGCAGAGCGGCTCTTAGGTGCATGGGATACAGTATTCATAAGTGAAACACTCCAGTGGCACTGTCACTTCATTTTTGATGGAATGAAAATATCTCCCATTATTTCTTTCTTGAAACCTTCTATTTTCTTAGCAACCATAATCCTCACCTCCAACTCAGGCAAGTGCTTAAAACAGGGAATGGTTCTCAACACAGTTAGAAACACTGGAATCTTGGCATACTCCAAGCACAAGCCCATTCCTAGCCCCAGAGACTGATTTACTTGGTTTGCGGAGGTCTAAGACAGGTTTGTTTGGGTTTGGGTTTGGGGTTTGGGTTTGGGTTTTTTTGTTTTATTTTGTTTCATTTTAGTTTGGGTTGGTTTTGAGAGAGAGAGAAAAAGAGAAAGAGCGAATGTGTGTGTGTGTGTGTGTGTGTGTGTGTGTGTGTGTGTGTGTGTGTGTTGTTTTCTAAGGTCCCCACATGATTCAAATGAGTGATCAAGATGAGAACCCTTGCTTTACCTTTTTTTTTTTTTTCTTTTGGGTGGTACTAGGGGATTTCTGCCTCTAGGGTATATTCCCAGTTCTTTTTACGTTACGTGTGATAACAGTTCTAAGTTACCACATGTTGGTCTTAGACCTGTGATCCTCTTGTCCTACCCTCCCAAGTACTGGGACTACAGACATGTGCCACCACACCTGGCTCCCATTTTGATTAACTAGAAGTAGAAAACCCTCCAGGCATGATGGGAGCCTGACAGTCCATAGTTTGAACAGCTTTGACCAGCTAAAAGACCATCCTTAGCCATGAGAGCCAAGTCTGTGGACACACAATGTAAAATGACAAGAAAAGTACAGACTTTGGAGCCAGCATGAGGATGAATCTGAATTTTTCCACATTCTAGTTTTGTTTCCAAGAGTGTATAATCTGGCCTGTCTTCACCTGTCATACAGAGATAAAGCACTGATAGGACTGCTGCAAAATTTACATCAGGAAGTAGACATACCAGCAGGCTCTCAAAAATGATGGCTCTAGCCTAGATCTGGTGGCACATGCCTGTAATCACAGTATTGGGGAGGCTGAGACAGGAGGGTCACAGGTTTAAGACAGCCTCAGCAACTTAGCAAGACCATAAGCAACTTAGACTCTGTTTCAAAATTAAAAAAAAAAAAAAGGGCTGGAGTATCTCTCAGGTAGAAAGTCCCTATGTTCAATCTAGTACTACAAAAAAGAATGAATTAATTAAAAATGATAGTTCTTTTGGTAATTAATGAGATCAACCAGGTCCCTATTTCCTCATCAGAAGTGAACAAACTGAATTAAGAAGACTGGAAATCTTTGGGCCATAAGTATGGCCTGGCTAGTAATTGGAAAAATTACTCAGGAGCTAACTTTAGGGAATAAGGTCTACTAGCCAAGTCAAATGAAAAATTTCTGATTTGATGGCATCTGATTATATTTCTCTTGAAATACCAAGAGATTAAATGAGGCTTTTTCTTGCTAAGCCTTTGCTGAAGCCTCAAATCTGACATATCAGGGACTCATGTACCATCACATTTTAAAAAGAGGTGCTTGCCCACCCATGCAAGACAAGCCAGGGTATAGCAAACTTGGATTTGTGACCTCTGCTCCCTCATCCATCCCAGGACAGGGTGAGTTGCTAAGTGCCACTGGACCAGAGCCATCGCTAAAGGATCTTTCCCGGGACTCTGTGAGGACACAGCAGCCTTAGTCCAAAGATAAGGATCTGAGAGCAGATCACCTGAGGAGGGCATCATCTGTGTGCAGGGAACCCTGGGGATGTAGGGCAGGGTAGAGGGCAGAGACCAGAAGGAACCATGCAGTGTCTTGTGAGCAGAAGGTCCAGCAGGCAGGTATCTGCCATTACCAAGAATTGATTCCAGATTACAGTACCACCTGACTGGGGCCTTACTGTGTTCTTTGCACCCCTTACCTCCTTCCCACACTGGTGGAAGACGGAGGCAGCACAGCAAGTAGGGTGGAGGGAGAGAAGTAGAAGTAGAAAATATAGTGGAGAAATAAAAGACTGTGCCCCACCCTGCCTAACTGCTGACTGGGCCTGAGCTGCAAAGTAGTTTCTTTAAATAGGATGAGAAGTTGGAGGTTTGATCTAGATGGCACTTGACTTTTCAATAACTTGAAAATGAGACTCTTCTAATGCCTCAAAGGGACCAGAAAATCTATGGAATGAACCCAAGATAATGACAAAGGGAGAGGGAGGGAAAAATAGTAGAATAGATTCCATGCAGAGTAGCATGAGGGAAAGGAATTATGTTTTGTGACTGCATGACCAGCCCACACCTCACACCTGCGCCTGCTTCCCAGGCAAGGCTCCCGGCTCCCTCACCACTCTGAACTCCAAGTATGCAGATGGATGGGGATGGCCCCAGGACTCTTCTGATGCAGATCATTCTAGTCCTGTAGTGGCTCTCCAGTTTCTTTTGAGCTAAAGACTTTCCTGACATTTTAAAAACTGGTGCCAGCCATTAGCTCCCATGTCACATACCTTATTTAATTCTTCTTTAATTTGATGCTTCCAGAGACAGGTCACTTCATCACCTCTTGTTTTTCATGCAGCCTCAGCAGAAAGATATCACCTCTGTAGGACTTTGCTGTATAACTCATTTCTCTTGATGGTGGACCTAAGCCCCCGGTATATGCAGGGATGTGGAGAAAGTTAGGAGCACAGGCTTGAGAGTCAGACTGATCAGAGTTTTAATCCTGCCTCTGTCTCTAACCACACCAGCTCAGAATGTTTTGTAACCTCTCCATTCTTGATTTTCTTGCCAACAAAATGGACACAATATCTGCTTCACAGAACTGTTCGAAAAATTAAATGAAATACAATGAATAAAGCTTTTGCCACAGTGTCTGGCACACAGATGCTAAATAATGGTAGATTCTAATGTAATAATGATGATTGTGGTAATAACAAGAATAACCATGGTTACTGAGTGGATGTTGCCAAAACAAACTGTTATATTCATTATTGGGTAACAAATGTTATTACCCCAACACTAAAAGACACTTTCTTTTACTACACATTGGGAAGAATAATGTTACTGTAGATCTCTTCTGAGGTTTTCATCCTTCTCTGTTTCTTCTGTACATTCCATCCTCTTCCACAGCTCTCAGCTTCATCATGGATCAACAATCTCTACATGCCCAGAGAATGCAGCCACAAGTCCTTTAGGATCATGTCATCAACGCTGCACAAATCCACAGAGAAGGGTAGATGCAGGGTAGGGCCATGTCCCCTTTGCTCTATTCCTTCATCTTCTACACAACCACTACCAGGCAAAGAAGGATAAGTGATACAAAAGTAAGCAAGTGGTCCAGACCTTGCTGGGGGAGAGCAATAGCTAAAGATACTTGTGAAAAAGATAGGTGTGTGTGTGTGTGTGTGTGTGTGTGTGTGTGTGTGTGTGTGTTACTGGGGATTGAACCCAGGGACATTCTTACCTTTGAGCCACAGCCCTAGCCCTATTTTTATGTATGTATGTATGTATGTATTTACTTATCTATTTATTTGTGTATTTATTTGAAACAGTCTTGCTAAGTTGCTGAGGCTGGCCTTGAATCTAAGATCCTCTGATTTCAGCCTCCGAAGTACTGTGATTACAGGTGTGTGCCCCTGCATCCAGCTAAACACAGGGACTTTTAAACCATTCATTTAATGAGCCTAATAGCACTCTAGAATGAATTTGTCCTTTAACTGCTGTCCCCTTGAAGGCTCCCTCAATTCCCAGCCTTGCTCTCCTTAATTAGGGTTGTCTAGTTCTTCTTTTACACATCTACAAATAGCATATAAACTTACCTTTTGGGAATACTACCTCTGCCTAGTGAGGGTCTCAATTGAGTTTTCGCACCTTTTTATGAAGGTGTATTTACAGAAAACTGAGTTGTTTGATCTAGAATTATAGTCTGCTGGGGCTCAACTAGGATGATCAGGATAGCTTGATATTCTATGTCCATGCACATAGAATATGGACCCTTGGACCACCCATCACATCACCATCTCCATCCACCCACCTTGACACATACAACTGCAGACTCCCAAGCACAAAGTGTGGCTCTCACAGGCAAGATTTGGGAATTCTTATAGAGGAAGAGAACCATTTCTCTCACTGAACAATGAAAGACCCATCTTCTCACCTTCTCCCCAGAAGGGCACTTTCTCTGCAAAGGAGCTTCCATCCACCTTTTCCTGTCTAATTGTGCCATTGCTTATTCTAATGGGAATTTTTAAAACTAGCAATCTTTCTACCTTTTAATGGCTGTTCCCTCAGCTACAAAAGCACCCAGCCAAATCTTTGAAATTACAGTTTGTATTGACCTAATTAAGTTTTCAAACAAGGTGCCTCCCTCTTTTCCTAGCTATATTATTCCATTATTTTCTTCTAGTTGCCCTTTTTATGTAGACCTGGCATAAACTCAAGGATCTCCACTTCAGATTTCTACTTGCTAGAACTGTGTCAGGAGATGAATACAAATTACCGTTTATCCACCAAACACTTACATTGCATTTCCTGTGTGCCAGGCAGTGTTCTAAGTGTTTTATAAATATCAGCACGTTTAATCCCCATGACAGCTCTATGGATAGGCATAATCCTCATTTCTGCTTACACGTGCAGAAACTAAAGCAAAGAGGGGTTAAGCAACCCAACCAAAGTCACACAGCTAGTGAATGGTAGGATTTATATCTAGGCAGCTTTGCTCTGGAGACCACACTTTAATCAACAGGCCATCCTGCCCTGGTTTCGTTATGCAATCCAATTTCTCATTCGTTGTCTCACTGGAAAAAAAAATTTCCTGATACAGGCAATTTTGTCATCATTTTTAGATAGAGGGATCCCCCCCCCCCAAGTGTGTTATTTTTTTCTTGTCACAAACAGGCAGATCTCTAATTCAGCACAATACCCATAAATCTAAAAATCTAGCTACAGTAGATTCACTACTGCTTGTCTGGTTCTATTCAGGGTGGTCTCTGAATGATTAAC
This sequence comes from Graphiurus murinus, assembly GCA_004027655.1. Classification (NCBI taxonomy): domain Eukaryota; kingdom Metazoa; phylum Chordata; class Mammalia; order Rodentia; family Gliridae; genus Graphiurus; species Graphiurus murinus. The sequence continues at coordinate 8,779 of PVLC010006763.1, forward strand.
ATAGAGGAAGTTTTGCTATAGAATCCTCCTTCCTCACTTGACTTTGCTATATTTGATCTGGTCTTTAACTAATGCAGAGCATAGGTGCCCAGAGGTTCCTATAATGGATCCATTTTGTAAATTACAGAGAAAGCCATGAATTATTCCCACATAATGTGAACATAGATCAACGCTGCCATAATCCTATGGGCATTGTGGTACACCCTTATCTGAAATTGCATTTTTTCCTTGTAAACAGGAATGAAAATTGCATTGTTTTGACCTTTGGATCACTGGATCTTATATTTTTGTTATATAATCCTGAAAAATTTCACAAAGATATTTAGTCGTTTACTCTTAGAAGAAATAAAGCAAAAATACTAGGCATGTACTAGACATACAGTAACTGCTTCTTTATGGATTAAACTATTGAACAATTCATACTTTGATCATTATTTAGTGCAATTTATGACTCCTAAGAGGCCATTTATCAATAACTCCTGAATGATTTTCCAAAATAAGTACAAATAAAAAAAAAAAAAGAACAATTTACTCAAATCTCTTTGATGGGATCCTAATGATTATGGTATTGATCTCACCCTGTCATGACATAGGATTGTTAGCTTAAGGTAGAGAGAGCAGACATGTGATATCCACTTCTCATGCTGACACTGAAACTCTCCTGAGTTGAACCTTCCTGCCTTTGCCTTTTAGCCTTCTGCCCACATTCATCCATGGCATAAAGTCATCCTTTGATATCTGCCATTTATATAGAATGGTACAGCATTTGCATGGATCCTATAAACATTCTCCTATACACTTTCAATCATCTCTATGTTATTTATAAGACCCAATATAATGGAAATAATAGATAAGTAGCTGTTTTACTATATTGTTTAGAAAATAAGTATGTACATGTTCAGTGCAGGCACAAATTTTTGTTTTCTAAATACTTTCAATCTGTGCTGGGCTGGGCCTACAGATGTAGGACCCACAGATTTGGTGACCAACAGTACTTGTTAAACAACTTATATGAATAAGTCACTAGATTGAAAAATAGATATAACTAAATCTCTAAACCTACAGATTTAGAAATAGATAAAGGAAAGCCCCTGGCTTCAAGGAGTTTGTGGTTTATTAAAGAAGACAGACTTACAAATACAAGGGATAACATGAGAAAAGTTACCTACAAGGCACTGAGGTAGCTCAGAGAAGGAGGGATCAATTGACCAGGATGGGTCAGCAATAGTTCAGAGTTCCACTTTCTTTTTAACTAGATCTTGAAGGACAAGTAGAAGACAAACAATGTCTAAAGAGAGCAGTCTCAGCCGGGCGCAGTGGCACATGCCTGTAATCCCAGTACTTGGGAGGCTGAGTCAGGAGGATTGTAGGTTTGAAGGCAGCCTCAGCAACTTAGTGAGGTCCTAAGAAAATAAATGAAATCTTACTTCCAAATAAAAAAACAAAATAGTGCTGGGGGTAGACTGCCCTGAGTTCAATCTCCAGTACCACCAAAAATAATTGAAGAAAGAAAGAAAAAGAAGGAAGGATAGGAGGAAGGCAGGCAGGCAGGCATTCTTTCATATAAATTGGCAAGAACCAGATTATAAAACACCTTGTAAACCATAAAAATAGTTAGGTCTTTGTTCAGCATCCCCAAAAGTAAGATTCTGTTTAAGAATTTGAGTGGAAGAATACTAGGATTTGGTTTCTCTTATAGAAGAGGTGCAGTGTTTACAGTCAGCTGGATGAACAGAAAGATGAGAAAACATTTGACCCTTCGCTTTCTGTGACTGGCTAATCTCACTTAACATAACGTTATCTTCATTAGTCCTATTTCAATTATTAGAATGTCTCTAGCTATGGGCTATATTTCTCTACAAATTCCACAAACTCTTTCACTCTTTCAAACACAGTGCTTCCTTCAATTCATCCTTACAAAGACAGGTGAAGAATCCTACCTGAGATTTTTGCTTTTATTTCAAAACTAGCCCATTTTCTCAAATGAGATTTTCCAGAAAGGAGGAGTTTAGAAGATTCTCCACCACCAGATATTTTAGTAAGAAGGTGTCTCAGCAGACATAGGCTCTCCTTGGTGCTTAAAGCCCAGGTTCACCTTGAAGTCTTGTGCCCTGATTGCACTCTAGAGGCTGTCTCTACCCACTTTAAAATATTCCTAATCTTTCTTGAAACACAGCTTGCTCTCCTGAGTTTAACACTAGTCTGATTCAATTATTTTTCAGCTGTATTATTACTGAATAAACTAAAACCTTGCAGGGAACCTAATCAATGTGTGTTTTATTCAAATAAGTCTGTTTGAATTTGATTTTTTTAATAAAGAAGCACACACTTGGAATATGTTGCTTTAGTTCATGGAGTAAAAGAACACAATTATTTCACCACTGCATCAAAAATTGTAGTAGGAGTACCAGTTCCTTTGTTATACTTTGTATGACATTAACCAGAGCATTTAATAAGCAAACTATCTGCAGAAAATCCCCTCATATAGCAAGCACCAAATTTAATTGATAGCTTAAAATGTTGACCCTTCCCTAGCTGACCCAACAGAACCAAAGACCAGAAGGCTTTGCTGTGTGTAGGTTATCCTCCTCAACCTTGAAATGTATCCACAAGGAATTTAGTAAAGCTCCTTTGATGTAAGAGAAAGGTCAACTTCATTGTCACTGTTTTTCTAACATGCTATTTGTTGAACAAATCCCTTTTATTTCCCCTCTTAAAAAGTTGAAGTTGGAATGTACTAATGTGATAAACTGTTGACTTTCATCCTGGTCACCCAATTCCACAAAGTCAAGCTGATCAAAGACTAAGCTATTTCTCACCTTGCTTTAATCTCCAGCCTCCATGGAAGAGGGAAGGTAAACAGTCAAACAGAGCTCCAATTACCAATATCGAGATTAAAAAAAAATGGCTTTCTTTTTCCACCCTTGAAATCATATAGGGATTGATATAAAATAAAGTTCAGAGCCTGAAGTACTTGCTATCTTTCTCATTGCAAACAATGGATTCTAAACAAGAGCAAATAAAACAGATGACTAGAATGAGAGGTAAACTGGCTACAGGATAATTTCAGAGAGCATTGTGACAGCACAGTGAGGTTGGGACACATTTCCACTATCAAACTCAGCTTTGCTTTTTGTTTTGTTTTTGCGGTACTGGGGATTGAACTCAGGGGCATTCTACCTCCGAGCTATACCCCCAGCTCTATTTTTTATTCTTTATTTTGAAACCGAGTCTCACTAAGTTGCGGAGTGCCTCACTAGGTAGCTGAGGCTGGCCACGAACCCGGATCCTCCGGTCTCAGCCTCCCGAATGCTGGGATTACAAGCGTGCGCCACCACGCCTGGCTTTCAACTTTGCTTTTTGATTGTTCAAATTAAGGTTCCCTTTGCAAAGCCACGTATGGGAGCACATTCCTGTAATCCCAGTACTTGGGAGGCTGAGACAGGAGGATCATAGGTTTGAGGCCAGCCTTAGGAACTTAGCAAGACCCTCAGCAACTTAGCGAGACCCCATTTCAAAATAAAAAGGGCTGGGGGTATAGCTCAGAGGTAGAATGCCCCTGGGTTCAATCCCCAGTACCGCAAAAACAAAACCTCAGTACACTTTTAAAAATTTATTAGCAGATGGTTTCTAATATTTTCCCAAGAACTTATATAGAAAGTATATATGGTTAAGAGAATTAAGAGAGCTGAAATTATAAGGAAAGAAAGAAAGACTCTGATTCCATTTCACTCCAGAACAGAAAACTAAGGGGCAGAATGTTCTGAGACCATATGACACTGATGCTCCCTTTTGAAAATTTTAATTAGAGGAATAAAAAAGCTGCCAAACAACTTTCTTTTTCATGTGAATTGTTCCTTTTTGCCTGCATTAGAATGATTTTTATTTTTTCAAAATTGTCCTTTTATCTCCCAGGATTAACTAAAATAACTGGTTATTTTTTTATCAGCCCCTAAAAAAAAAAATCTCCCCACAAACCATTTTTTTCTCTGTTCTATAATAATATTCACTCAGGCCTTAGAATATGTCCAGTGCTGTTCTCAAAGGAGAATCCTGAGGTCTTCTACTCATTTCTGTGCTGAGACAGGTGCCCCCACGCCCTGCACAAGCAGGGGTCCTTGCTAGCTTGTGTTCTCATTTTTACAGGGAACCAGAAATCCTGCCACAAATGATTTAGAATGCCAACTTACAGATCCACCACAATCAGCATTATAGAAAACTAGTTCTCAGAGTTTTTCTCCCGAGAGTTCACCTTGAATTGTCAGGGATATAGATACCTCTAAAGCCACATGAAAGAGTGATTTGAGGGAAAATGGAGGGCAATTGATCCATCCATTTTTTCATATCCTGGGTCATGTACTTACATTATAATGATCTGGCTCCTCCTAGAAATGCCTTCACTGAATTGTGTTTTAATGCTGGTTCTCGGTTTTTATTGGAGTTGATTTTATACTGGTTCTGTGAAATATGCTTCAGTGTTTGGATAGTGCCCATTACACAATTGATTCTTCTCTCTCCATGTAAACAGTATTTTAGAATTTAATGTCAAAAAATAACTTGATCTTGCCAGGCACAGTGGTGCTTGCCTGTAAGCCCAGTACTTGGAGGGTTGAGATAGGAAAGTTACAAGTTCAGCCTCAGCAACTTAGCTAGACACTCAAAAACATAGTGAGACCCTGTTTCAAAATAAAAAATGAAAGGGCTGGGGATGTAGCTCTGAGGCAGAATGCCCCTGAGTTCAATTCCCAGTACCAGTAAATAAATAAATAACTTGACCTCCTCTAAGAAAATGACATGGTTACTACTTTCATATGCATATATAAATAATGCCACATTTCTCTTCTTTGCCATAGCTGCCAGGAAGCTCAATGCAAATATTAAAGAAGCCTTTAAGTTTTACTGAGAATAATAACTTATGGCTAGCTTATCTAGTACTTTCACAATCTGGGTTTGTTTTTCTATTTCTTTTTTATTTTCCTTATGATTACCTCTACTGCTTAATGTCCCTGAAATCTTTCTTGGAAAGAGATAATGTGCAAGTAAATACAACAACTAAATTTTTCTTATTGTGGCATAATAATTTTCTGATTTTAAAACTTTTGAAGGGTTTAGAAAAAACTGCAATAGGTTATTTTATCTTTTCTTGGAAAACAGAACTGAACATGACAGATCATAATAGCAACCAAAAAGCTATTAGTAAAAAATGAAATTTTTTCTCCCATGGGATAGGCTGATGAGGAAGATTACAGAAACCTTTCCAGAGACCATGAAATGGAGAATAGTCTGGCAATTTTTTCACATCTCCTTAAGTGTGTGATCATTATAGCACTGAATATTATCTATATTTCTGACTATTGGCCTCTCCAGAATATGACTCATGATTTAGTCATTCCCAAGACACAGTGTAGTACCTGACCCATAGTAGGGCTTCAGTGTGCATTTTTGAAAGCCAAATGATTTTGCATCTATTCAGAGACACTCCTCTCTTAACAGGTATTCCAAGGTGCTTTCCATCTCCGTGATTTCAGTGAATGCACTTTCATCTTATGTTGCCATAGATACCATTCCCTTAATATGGCAATTGATGCAGCCCCTCGGTTTTGAAATAATTTCATCTGTGAGCAGGACATTATCAAAACAAAAGAAGCCTACATATAAGCATTTGTCCTGCTGTTGATGAAATGTACCAAAAAAGCAACTATGAAAAACAAACTATCCGCTTTAGAACCCAAGAAAAATGAATGTGATCTATTTAGACGACTTTTTTCTTTACTGACTTTTGATAAAACTAATTGTCCAGGAAATGTAAATAGAGTTTCGACAATTGTTTATAGCCAAATCACTAAGCCTGGTTTTGAGCTTTGAGAAGTCAAGCTTTCTAGGACAATCTTAAGTGCCTCTTCCTGGTTTTATTTCTTTGCCTAGTGCCTGTTCTTATCAAGCTGTGAAGAGATTGTAATCTCATTAAGAAATAAGGGGGAAAGTTTAAAGGAAGTGTTAAAGGGCAGTCTAATTACTTTGTGGAATCTGAAATGCATTCAAGACCCACAGACAAAGCGTCTTAGTTTTAACCAAATTTTCACTTGACTTCAATAAAAGTTCTACTCATGCAATATGTATATACACTTATGTGTATACATATAATCCTCACAGGAACATATGTTTCACCAGAGCAAGAGGAGTTTTTACCTGATTTTTGTGCAATATATTCCAAGTGTTAAAAAACATGCCCAATATTCTCAATAGGCATTTATCAAATAGGCATTTATAAAAAGTTCACGCCGAGTGGAAGCTAGCATTTCACTATTAGCTCTATTACGGTCCAATTAAGTTTTTCCCATCACTTTATTTAATGGATGTAAAATCACTGTGACAAGAAGCCCAGGAGGAGAGACATGGGATATGCAAACAATTCCCAGGATGGTCAGTTCTCAGTGTTATGATTTGACAATGAAATGTCTCCCAGAAAAGCTCATGTGTTAGCAATGCAACAATATTCAGAGGTAAAATAATTGAGTCAGGAATCTAGCCTCATCAGTGCATAAATCCATTGATGAATTAATAATTTACTGGATGGTAACTGCAGACAGGTGGGGCATGGCTGGAGGAGGTGGGGCACTGGGGTGTGGCCTTGGGGACTATAGATGTCTCTCATCCCATTCTAGCTCTCTTTGCTTCCTGGCTGCCAGGAGCTAAGCAGCTGTCCTCAGACACATTCTGCTGCCGTGATGTTTCTGCCTTGGAGCTGGCCAGCCATGGACTGAACCTCTGGGACCATGAGCCAAATGAACGTTTCCTATTCTATTTGTATTTGTCAAAGCAACAAAAAACAAAACAAAACAACAACAACAAAAAAAATTAACCAAAATACCCAGCATCCTCGTGTGATGCCTCCTACATTTGGACTCTTAATATTATGAATCCCTGTGCTCAACAGCCTCTGGAACCTTTTCTCACCATTAAAGCAAATGTTTAGGAAGGGAAAATTGCCACCTGAAGCCCCTTCCCCACAACCTTTTGTCATCCCACCATTTTCAAAATCCTACCCTTTAGTCTTCCCTCCCCAACAGAGCAAAATCAAAACAAAACAATTATTTACAAATGTAATTGGGCCCCAACCTGAAAAGAAAGTACTAAAGATACTAAAAGTGTTATCCACAACTCAGCATCTCTATTGAACCATAGATTTTTGAAACTGTACATTTGCTTCCTGCTACTGAAAAGCCTCTGGAAACAACTTGGCCTGACACTGTTTAAACTCATCTTTTCAGCTTCATAAAAAAGGTTTCCATTGAGAAACCAAAGGGAGTTTTTTGATCCTTGTCTTTGCGCCCCAGGATGAGCAATTGTCTGAATGAGACCTGTCCTTGATGAGTCCTTAGAGACCATGAGAAGCTTCAAGGCATAGCTTTTCCATCCCTGCCGAAGGAGCCTAAGTTCATTTAGTTTTGAGAGGCAGAGTCTAGAAATGGCTTTAATAGAAAGTAGACACTCTGGACTTGTGTTTGTAACTATACATGAAAAACTATTTCAAAAGAATCACTCACTGAATTCATCCACCAAAGGCTGTTTCTATGTGAAAGAAATTTATCAGTGTGAAAGGTGAGATCATCAATCAAACATATAAATAATGAGGAGTAGAAGCATTGGCTGTTTTGACAAAACCTCCTCTTGGCTCCATTGCAGGAACAATCTATTGGCTAGCCACAAATAGAGTCTTGAATAGCTTACTGCAAACATCAGGGCCTGAGGCTCTGATGAAATAGGTCCTTTAGGACAAAAGTGAAAACAAAGCAAGCTGATGAGTATTGGCCCTAAATTAAAGAGCCCATCAACCAGAAAAATCACCCCATCTTGTTTTTTCTCATTTTCAATGAGGAAGGAAAATCATTGGGGAAAGAAAATGTGAGCATTCGATTTAGGTCATTCCCCCCTAGACTATACTTAAAATTTAAAGGTCTAGTTTATGCATAAAGTGAGAAACTTGATTCTTATATTTGTCCCCAAATATAAGAGTCAAAACTTGAGTCTTACTGATGTTTTCATCCATTTCACATATGCATTACTAAAACTTGAAAAATTCCTTAGGAAAAATAATAATACATCTGCTTTCCATGAAATTTTCTTAAAGGATAGAAATGTTTTTTATGTGTTACAATGAACTACCTGAACATCATGCTATAATACAACATGACAATATGTAACCTGGGATAATTCAGCATGGCAGCATTTTGGAGGGAAAGAATTTAAAGTATTTTGGTCTAACTTACCATACTAGCAAGTGTTGCATGGAATTTACAACAGCTTCTTGAGTCTAAATGCATTAAATATCACACAATCCCTGAGTATCCCTAGCACCAAATACCAGCTTTCATAGAATTATCTTGGGAAGAAGGCACCATAGATCAGCCAACTATAATCTCCTGGCTTAGGACAAGTACTGTTTCATAAGAGCTCCCTAGGGTGTCCCAACACATGTTTGGTGGAAAGAAGCAAAAAGTACTCTTTTTCTCTGTATCCATAGGCAGTTTTGCCACAAGACAAAGTAGGGTAAGAATATAGTGTAGGCCTGTAGCCCTCAAGTACATGGTTATATCAATGTGAAAACTTGCACTAAAGTCTTTCTTGTGAGCTCAGGCTTCATGTAAAGTGTGAGCCCAGGGCCCAGCACATGGTTTTAGTATGCGAACATGATTACCAAGTTGGGAGAGCCTTTGAGGTTACAAGGAAACTCATAGTTTCTAATCATAAGCCTGGTGGAAGAGAGTGGATAGAAGAGAGGGGCCCTGGAACCAGCACTTCACAGGCCTCCAAAGAGCCTGATCATCTCATGTTATATGACTGTTTTTCTTTTCATTGTTTTTAAAAATGTAAATTTAATATTTGAATATAAATATAATATTTAAACAATTCAAACAATACAGAAATATAAAGAATAAAAAGAAGCCCCTTTGGATTAATAAGTGGGATTGCATTAAACTAAAAAGTTTCTGCTCATCAAAGGAAACCATCAAGAGTCTAAAGAGAGAACCTACAGAATGGGAGAAGATCTTTGTCAGGCATTCCTTTGATAGAGGAATAATATCTAGAATATGCAAATTACTTTAAATATTTAACACTAAAACAATAAATATCTCAATCAAGAAATGAATAATCAAACTAGATGCTTCACAAAAGAAGAAATACAAGTGGCCAATAAAAAAATGAAAAAAATGGCTAAAAACATTGCATAAGCCGGGCATGGTGGCGCACACTTGTAATCCCAGCGTTTGGGAGGCTGAGACTGGAGGATCCGGGTTTGTGGCCAGCCTCAGCTACCTAGTGAGGCACTCCACAACTTAGCGAGACCCGGTTTCAAAATAAAGAATAAAAAATAGGGCTGGGGGTGTAGCTCGGAGGTAGAGCGCCCCTGAGTTCAATCCCCAGTACCACAAAAAAAATAAATAAATAAAAATAAAAAAACATTGCATAAAATCAGACTAGAAGGAACATTTCTCAAGGCAATATACAATAAACCCAAAGCCACCATCATATTGAATAGGGGAAAACTGCAGGAATTTCCTTTAAAATCAGGAACAAGACAAGCATGCCCATCATCACCACTCCTTTTCAATATAGTCCTTAAAACTCTTGCCAGAGCAATAGGACAAGAGAAAGATATCAAAGTAATTCAAATATGAAAAGAAGAACAAAAATTATCTTTATTTGCAGATGACATGATCCTATATCTAGAAGACCCAAAATATTCAACCAAAAACTACTAGAGATGATTAACAAATTCAGCATAGTAGCAGGATACAAAATCAACCTACAAAAATCAGTAGCTTTACTATATGCCAACCTATATGATATATGAATCTACAGAGAAAGAAATACAGAAAACAATTTCATTCACAATCACCTCAAAACTAATAAAATACCTAGAATAAACGTAACCAAAGAAGTAAAAGACCTGTACAATGAAAATTATAAAACACTAAAGAAAGAAATTGAAGATGATCTTGGAAGATGGGAAGATCTCCCTTGTTCTTGGATAGACAGAATAAATGTCATCAAAATGGCCATTCTACCAAAAGTGATCTACCAAGTCAATGAAATCTCTTTCAAATATCAATGTCATTCTTCATAGACCTAGAAAAATCAGTTATAAATTTCATATGGAGAAACAAAAGACCCAGAATTGCCAAAGCATCATAATTCCTGATTTCATTTATACTATAGAGCTATAATAATTAAAACAGCATGGTATTGGCACAAAAACAGACACATAGACCAATGGAACAGAATAGAAGATACAGAAACAAATCCACACACTTATAGTCAATTGATCTTCAACAAAGGGGCCAAACACATATGCTGGAGAAAAGATAGCCTTTTCAACAAATGGTGTTGGGAAAGCTGGTTATCCATTTGTAGAAAAATGGAACTAAATCCATATCTCTTGCCCTGCACACGAGTCAATTCAAAATGGATCAAAGAGCCGGGCGTGGTGGCCCACGCTTGTAATCCCAGCATTCGGGAGGCTGAGACCGGAGGATCCGGATTCTCGGCCAGCCTCAGCTACCTAGTGAGGCACTCCGCAACTTAGTGACACCCTGTTTCAAAATAAAGAATAAAAAATAGGGCTGGGGGTATAGCTCGGAGGTAGAATGCCCCTGAGTTCAATCCCCAATACCGCAAAATGGATCAAAGACCTAGAAGTTAAACCAGAGATGGTGAAGCTACTAAAAGAGGGCATAGGTTCAACACTCCAACATATAGGCACAGGTAGAAACTTCTTCAGCAAGACCCCCAAAGCTTAGGAAATTAAAACAATAATTAATAAGTGGGATGGCTTTAAACTAGAAGTTTTTGCATATCAAAGGAAACTGTCAAGCTGGGCGTGGTGGAGCATGCTTGTAATCTCAGTAATTGGGAGGCTGAGACAGGAGGATCTGGGTTCACGGCCAGCCTCAGCTACCTAGTGAGGCCCTTTGCAACTTAGTGAGACCCTGTTTCAAAATAAAGAATAAAAAATAGGGCTGGGGATGTAGTTCAGAGGTAGAATGCCCCTGAGTTAAATCCCCAGTACCACACACACACACAAAAAGGAAATTGTCAAGAATCTAAAGAAGCCTACAGGATGGGAGAAGATCTTTACCAGCTATCCAACAGAGGATTAATATCTAGAATATACAATAACTTAAAAGACTTTACATTAGAAACACAAACAACCCAATCAAGAAATGGGCAAATGAATTGAATAGACACTTCACAAAAGAAGAGATACAAGTGGCCAATAGATACATGAAAAATGTTCAACATCATTAGCAATTAGGGAGATGCAAAACAAAACTATATTGAGATTCTATCTAACCCTAGTCAGAATGGTGATCATCAAGACAACAAACAATACATGTTGGTGAGGATATGAGTAAATAGAAATCTTCTACACTGTTGGTGGGATTGCAACTAGTTCAGCTGCTATGAAGATCAGTGTGGAGATTCCTTAGGAAACTGGGAATGGATTCACCATGTGATCCAGCTATACCACTCTAGGGTATCTTTCCAAAGAGGTTGAAACCAGAGAACTACAGTAATATATGCATACCCATGTTCATAGCAGCACAATTCACAATAACCAATTATGGAACCAACCAAGGTGTCCATCAACAGATGAATTGATTGCAAAACTATGGGAAATACACACATTGGAATTCTACTCAGCAATAAAGAAGAATAAAATAATACCATCTGCAAGGAAATTGAGGGACTTAGAGAACATTGTTATGTCACAGAAAATGAAGGGTCATATGTTTTCTCTCATTAGCTAGGGAGTAATTGGGATATAAAAGGGACTTTAGATAATAGAGGAGAAATTCTGGTGGGGTGAGGGAGGTGGGATGGGGGAGAGGGAGAGAGGATTAATGAAGGAAATACTTCCACTGACATTACATACATATGTGAGAATACCAATGTCAATCCCAATATCATGTTTGGGAGAGTGGGGAGGGAAGAGGGAAGAGGGATGGAGAGGGAAGCTCACCAAGTACTGTGTGAATGCGTGTACTTATCACTCTGAACTACATTATGATGAGACTGCAATGCACCAATAAAAGTATAAAAATAAAGACAATAATGCCTATGCAATAACCATTAAATTACCAAAGTCATTCTTCACAGACAGAAAAATCAGTCCTTAAATTCATTTGAAACAATAACAACAACAAAAGAAAAAAAACAGACTAGTCAAAGTAGTTCTTAGCAACAGGAACCATGCAGAAGGGTTCACATTACCTGACTTCAAACTATACTACAAAGCCACAGCATGGTATTGGTACAAAAGCAGATGCATAGTCCAATAGAGCAGAATAGAAGACTCAGAAACAAACCCAAACACTTATAGCCATTTGATTTTTTTACAAAAACACACATTGGAAAAAGATACCTCTTCAACAAATGGTGTTGACAAAACTGGTTAACCATATTCAGAAAAATGCAAATAAATCCCACTTTCTCAAACAGCACGAGAATCAATTCAAGACGGATCAAAGACCTAGAAGTCAGGCCAAAGACCTTGTAACTACTTGAAGAGGAAATAGGCCCAACACTTCAACACATAGGCACAGATAAAAACTTTCTCAAAAAGACCCCAAAGTCACAAGAAACTCAAAGGAAGATCAATACATGGGATTGCATTAAACTGAAGAGCTTCTGTGCAGCAAAGCAAACTATCAAGAACCTCAACAGAGAGCCTACAGAATAGAAGAAAAATTTTGCCAGCTACTCCTCCAATAGAGAACTAATATCTAGAATATACAGAGAACTCAGGAAACTCACAGCTAAGAAAACAAATAACCTAATCAAAAATGGACAAAGGATCTAAATAGATACTTCACAAAAGAAGAAATACAAATGACCAACAAATGTATGAGGAAATGTTCAACATCATTAGCAATCAGAGAGATGCAAATCAAAACTATCCTGAGATTTCACCTAACCCCAATCAGAATGACAATCATTAAAAATACAAATAACAACAAATACTGGTGAGGGTGTGGAGAAGTGGAAACTCTAATACATTGCTAGTAGGATTGTAAATTAGTGCAGCCATTTTGGAAAACTGTATGCAGGATCCTCAGAAGAATGGGAATGAACCTACCATATGACCCAGCAATACCACTTCTGGGTATCTACCCAAAAGAATGGAAACCAAACTACCAGACTAACGCATGCATATCTATGTTTATAGCTGCATAATTCACAATTGCCAAACTATTGAACCATCCGAGATGTCCATCAACAGATGAATAGATTACAAAACTATGGGATATGTACACAGTGGAATTTTACTCAGCCCGAAGAACAAAAAAAATTATGTTATTTGCAGGGAAATGGATGGAACCGGAGAACATTATGCTATGTAAGATTAGTCAGTCACAAAAAGTGAAAAGTCAGATGTTCTCCCTAATATGTGGAAGCTCAGGAGAAAATGGGACATAGGAGGGACTCTAGACAAAGAAGGAGAAAACTTAGATGAGTAAAGAAGGTGACCTAACTGAAGAAGATGGGAGGGGGGAAGAGGGAAGCACCCTAATACACATGATGTACATTCACAAACATATCAAAGTCAATCATTAAGCCAAACATGAGCAGAAGAGAGGGGGGAGGGAATGGGGTGGGAATTGAGGAAGGTCTAAATGAGTGCCATCTTGTACCTCATAATGATGTATGATTACAATGCACCAATACATTTTTTAAAAAGAGGTCACAGGTCTAAAATAAAATACCAGAAGAACTAAACAAAATTGACTACACTTATGAGACATTATTTAGGCTGCAAATAATGATTGGTATGCCGATAGATTGTTGGAATCACCTGAGGAAGTTAATTAATCACTGCTGACCCCAGCCACCCAGCCCCAACACACAAGGCCCCAGGCTGGGACATATCATTATCAGACTATGGAAACTTTCCACTGAGCAGGGAAATTCCTGAAAAACTTGCAGTGAAGTAAAGCTGATCTAAATGGGTCATCATTTAATTTTTAGATATTTATGTGTTTTGAAGAGTAAATAGACATTCTATTCCAAAATAGCTCAATTATGTTTCAATTGCAACATCAGTTTTTCCAAGGATCTTGAATCTCAAATACTGTAATCACTTATACATAAGTTGATAATTGCTTTACAAAAATAAAAAGTGTTGCTGTGGTGGTGGTATAGTGTGGGCACATGTGTGTTTTCTGTTGTCCTTGAGATTTCACAATATGCTTAGCTGTATTGTTTTTGGAATATTCATTGTTGGATTCTGAAGGAATCCAGCAAGTCTGGGGCCTTGCAGTCTTTTAGGTAAGGATGAGGGTAAACCATGCTGGTGCCTGTGTCTCTGGCAGAGCCCCGTCAAGGCAGGGGCCCGACCATCCCCTAGGCCTTTAGCAGGTGGCTTTGCTCAGTGCACTTGGCTTCACTGGCCTCCTGAGCAATGGCCTTGTACATGAAAGCACATTCAATCCCTTTATCCAAAACTCTTCCAAAGTATCCATATAAAGTATATTCTTCTATAAAGTATATTCTTCTTGATATTCACACTTTTGCTTTATAACACATATCACAATCCCATTGAGTACTGGTAGTTCCAGGGTACATATTTAGCCCCATAAAAGGGTTATAATTTACTTTAATTGAAGTACATTTCACAGGTCCTCTTGTATTTATTACCAGTTGTTTCCAGGGGAAAATATATTGTAAGAAGTACACATACATTTGCTCTGATATGTGACTCTTCTAAAAATACACACACACACACACACACACACACACACACACACACACACACACACATACATACACCCTGAAGGAGAAAAGTGCACTGACTAGCATTTAGGAGCCAGACCAAGAGGGCTTTAACAAGGGAATAGATGGCCTCCATAAGGTATCTCATCTTTGGAGTTACTATTGTACTAAGTTTGATGAACATAAGTAGAACCAGGTAACTCTTGGTGTGATTTTTAATTCTTAACATTGATCATTCCAGCCATCTGTTCACTACAAAGCACATGGTTATTTACTACCTAGAGTTTAGTAACATCCAGCTAAGCTTACTAAGCCTCCTGGGTCCCACTTCTTGCCCCATATGAAGAAAATACAGACCCAAAGACAGCTTATCTGATAATTTTTAATAGAGTTCCAGAAAATTTTGCCCATATTCTTCAGGCCATCAATTGTTATCTTGGCAGAAAAAAAAAAAAAAGAGTTTCTTTTCCTTAGATCTGCCGAGTTAATGTGTACAGTGTCTTTTTGGTAAGAAATCAGACAAAAATAAAAGCACAAGAAGAAAGTGTGAGGGTGTAACTCACTCACCTGCTGTCAGTGCCTGAGTGGGCTGTCTAAACATCAGATGCGTTCAAGGCAACCAAGAATGACAAGTCACCAGGTGATATACTGCTGTTGAGGTAGAAAGGTTAAGTATCCTTTAAGGTCCTTAGCAAATAGGGGATTCTAGATACCAAAAGCTCAAAAACAATATCATCAATCAATGCACTGGAAATAGGTATAAAACTGCATTCATGTCCCATAATCGTAGTGAAAATTGTAAGCCTCCTTTTATGAACCTATTTCTTGGGTATCCAATATTCAGACTCAGATATTCTTCTGCAAGACCTTTAGTCTACTGGCCTCAGCTGTCTTTGTTTTCCAAATAAAAGGAATGGTGTATTTTTAACACAGATTCTAACCATTTGCCTGTCTATTCATGACATTTCTAAGCTGATTTCTCTTGCAACTTAACTGAGGTGTGAAGAACACTCTCACAGTGACAAGTCTAACTCTCCAAACCTTTGGAAGACCTACTGAGAAAATGTGCCAAATTTGAAAGTAGCAGGTGTGCATTTTTCTTTCAAATCTAAGTTATTCATCACTAGAAACCTAGAGAAAAAGAAGAGTTCTATACTTCTCAGGAAAAGATGCACTGTTCCTGTTTTATACTTCACAGGATAAGTTGCACTGGGCCTATTGCTTACCAGGATGCAATTTCAACAAGTGTCATTAATCTTGGAATAAAGAGATTCCTAGCCAGGCATGGGGTACACACCTATAATCTCAGTACTTAGGAGGCTGAAACAGGAAGATCACAGGTTCTAGGTCAGCCTCAACCTGCCAAGACCTTCAGCAACTTAGCAAGACCCTGTTTCAAGACAAAACAATATAATAGGGCTGGGAGTGTAGCTTGGAAGTAAAATAAAATAGGACTGGGGATGTCACTCAGTGATAGTACCCCATTGGGTTTGAAAGAAAGAAAGAGGGAAGAGAAAGGAAGGAAGGAGGGAGGGAAGGAGGGAAGAGAGGGAGGGAGGGAGGAAGGAAGGAAAGAAGGAAGGAAGGAAGGAAGGAAGGAAGGAAGGAAGGAAGGAAGGAAGGAAGGAAGGAAGGGAAGGAGGGAAGGAGGGAGGGAAGGACAAAAACAGAAGAAAAGGAAGAAAGAAAGAAAGAATTTAAGGCCTAAAAGGGACTTCTCTGCAATTCCAGTTCCCAAACCCTTACTTTTCGTGGGAGCTGCTGTAGGTTCTCTGTCATGCCTTTCTCTGGTTGATATGGCTTCCAACATCCATGCAAAATGGGACTAGTATGGGGAAACCACTTAGTCAGGAAGAGGATCATTTTTCCAGGCACATGTCAGGCCAAGAAGTTCCCCTATTGAATTAAGAGATACTACCACTGCTTCAACTGTGGATCAAGCATGTACTTTAAGCAGTTGGTTTTGTTTTGCTGTCTTTCAATGGTGGTGATATATGTGTACAGATGCAGTTCTAGTCTCTCATCCATTCCCTAGTGACAGATGTCATATCCATTTATAAGAAAATAGATCTAGAATAAAAATATCTATAGAAAAAAAGCAAAAAACAAGGTAAAGCAATTGCCCACAGTTGGATCAACCTTAATTCTCACTGCAGCTAAATGGATCCAGAAGGACTATGTCAAAATCAGAAGTCATGTTCAAATACATGGTTTAATTTACTATAACAGTGTTTGCAAAGTATGTTGAACACAACCTGGGAAATCCAGCTGGGCAGCAGTAGACTCGATCCCTCTGCAAGCTTTGCAAAACTCCTTTCCACATATGCCCTAGACTGATCTTAATTTTAAGAACTAGCTTCTGCCATTTCATTCTTCCCATTACAAACCCTCTTATCTGAATTATATCTGTCTCAAAAAGGATACAACTTCCTCTATATTGTGTGTGCTGAGGGGAATTTCTGTATAATCTATGTCTGTCAAATTTTGAATCCTTCCTTATTGCTACCTCCCCCACCCCAATAGGGTAAGAATGTCAATAATTTGGAAATAACTTTGGTAGATAAGAACAAAGGACTTGAAGAGGTGGGCAGCTTTTTTTATAATAGCTCACCCCAAATTTCTGCTACCCCAGCTACTAATGAACTCTCACACCAACTCTCTGAGTTTGCTAAAGATATCAGCAATTAGCCAGGTATGATGGCACATGCTTGTAATCCTAGTACCTGGGGGTTGAGACAGGAGGATTGCAGGTTCGTGGCCAGCTTCAAACTAAAAAAAAAAAAAAAATTAAATAGGGCTGAGAGTGTAGCTCAGAGGTAGAATGTCCGTAGATTCAACCCCTTGTACAAAAAAAAAAAAAAAAGATATTAGGAATGCATACAGAATTTGATCTAGTTTATATTATTAGGAATTAGCTTTGCAAATAGCTGGAATAATTTCAGCTTGGAAATGTGACTTGGAAAATAGACCTAAAATCTTCTCCAACCTTTCACCAGCTCCAAAAATATTTTATTACTTTATTTTTAAAAAAATGATACAATTGTTTTTATTCTACTTCATTAGCATGAGTGACCATGTTTCTTAGTAAAGAAATGGTAGTACTTACAAACATAATAATTTAAGCTTATTTATTTTCTACACCTTTTATCCAGCATATGGTTCAATCGTTGCCAGTACGTACTTCTTTGATAACTCTGTCATTTGGGCTTTGGACGTTGTCACAAGGAGTTGTGTTCCACAGAGCCAGGTAGTCACCTCTTTGAGAAAGGCAAAAATAGAGCTAACTGACAGCCCCACAGGGCTAACATACTATAATTAGAATACCACTTAGTAGAACAGGGACTTGGCCTGGAGAAATTACAGCAATATAAGACCTAATAATATAGTATATACCACCCTCTGCATTACCTCATATACAATTAAGAATTTATCACATGAATTTGGGCACAAATATGTGTAAGCAATCTTTTTCACTGGGGATTTGCTGGTAAACCAGATTCTCATGGGTTGGGGACTTGGGAAGGGGGAAAAAAAAAATCCCTGATTTCCAACCTTTGCCTATGACTGTGCTGTAAGTCTCCCCCACACACAACCTCAAGTGGGCTGGCACACACCCTTGATTCTGTAGGGCCATCCCAGCTCCCTGGGAGAGCTCTAGGTCTCTTCTGTGACTGCATCTAAGTACCCCCCTTTGCCTTCTGCCTTCCTCCCTCTCTTCAGGAACAGGTGTTGTTCCTAAGAGCATGACTCGACAAACTTCCTGCAGGAGAACCTGCTAGTCTCAAAGTCTAGTTCCCAGGAACATCATCAATTATGACAACTAATAGAAAGAGAAGCTCATTGTCATTGAAATGGAGAGAGTAAAAGTCCCCTGTTCTCTCTCCTAAATTCATTAACTAATGAGATCAACCATTGCCTCCACCTGGTATCCATCGCATCACAGAATTAACCTTGATGATCTAGTAAATAGGCAACTCAGTAGCACTTTATTTTATTCTATTGGTCTCTATTCAAGTCCTTTATCTCAGATAGACCGCACACACACCAAAATCAAATGTGGCCAGATGCTGACATTAGAAATTCATGGTGTAAATTCCTTTGTTACCACAAAGAGGGCTGTAGCACAACTAGAAAGACTAAATCTCATGTCAAATATGATTACTATCTATTTATCCTATTATGTCACTAATGTTCTCTCACAGCAGCACTTGGAAGTAGGCTCACAAAAAAATAATGAATGGATTTTTTACCCCTAAATGGCACTGGCAATGCTCCTTTTTGCCACAGGAAGCAAAAAGAAGGGACAATATTAGTGAAATGTAATAGAATAATGTAGTGGAAGAGCTATAATTTTCAGGCCTGGTAAAGTTGTAAATTAGATTAAAATGTGGGTAACAAATGTTGGGTCTAGGCTATTTCTCCAGAAAAACACAATTTATATAGTCAATTTTCAATTATCTGCCCAAGGAGAAATAGCAATAATGGCAATTCTCCAAAAGAGTAGATAATGAACAAATTCATTTCTGTTTGACTTTGAAATATTGTTTTGTATTCCAAAACCAACATTTGAATTGGATAAATTTTATATTCTGGAAAGCTGAAACACCTCTCCCTAGCTTAAATAATGAAATTATATCTAAGAAATCAGACTGTAAAAAGTGGCTTACATTTTTCATCTAGTCTTATAAAATACATTCCTGCTTTCTGTATTATCGCCATGAATAGATGCAATTTTTTTTAGGATAATCTTAAGTTCACCCTAAAATGAAGATATTTTCTTAGTTACTATTTCCCTGATATTGATGGTAATTACTTATTTTGGCTAAAAGGACCCTCCATCCCTGCCCTTGTTTGGCTAAAGTTAACTTAAAATAAAAAGCCTCTCAACAGAATGGGTATTTAAGATATGAAGGTATATCTAAATAAGTTTCAAGATATTTAAACTAAAATATCTGCCCATGAAAAGTTGACTTAGCTATATGCATATTTTTCACAATTTTTTTGGCACCAGTTTGGTTATTTTCACTCAGTAGATGCTGTGATGAAAATCACAGTATCTCAGCTGGGCTCAGTGGTACGTGCCTGTTATCCCAGTACTTGGGAGGCTGAGATAGGAAGATGGCAGGTTCAAGGCCAGCCTCAGCAGCTTAATGAGACCCTGTTTCAAAATAAAAGATAAAAAGGCTGGGGTGTAGATAGAAGGTAGAATGCCCCTGGGTTCAATCCATGGTACAAAAAAAAGAAAAGGATATAACAGTATCTTATATAGGGCAGAGCTCTTGATTTCATTCAGTAACTTCTCATTTCCTTCATTCCTTGCTTTCTTTTCTTCATTCAAAAAATTTTTATGTAAGATACTCAATATTAATAGCTCGTACACTGTAATAATGTTTATGTTTTATTCTGTTCCTTCTTTGAACAAAAAATTTTTACAAAGGCAAGGAAATCTTTAAAAAAAATGCCACACTTGACATTTAATACCTAAATTCTTAAAAGCTGCCTCCATGGAATTTATTTTATCATCATTAAATAAATAATCTGATAAGAGCTATAAAATAGCTGGGTATGGTGATGCATGCCTGTAATACCAATACTTGGGAGGCTAAGACAGGAGGATCACAGGTTGGATGTCAGCCTCAGCAACTTATTGAGGTTCTCAGCAACTTAGTGAGACCCTGTTTCAAAATAAAAAGTAAAATGGGGCTGGGGGTGTAGCTCAAACATAGAATGCCCCTGGGTTCAACTCCTAGTATCACACACACAAAAAAAGAGAGAGATAAATTTTTAAAAAAGAGAATGAGGGTTCATGGAGACTTAAAATTGACTGCATGCTTTCCTGATTATTATTAGTTATAATAAAATTATAGAATAATGGGACCATACCCATTATTTTTTCATATAGCAAAATATTACAAAATGTTGTGCTGCTATTGATATTTGCTTTGGGACTCCTTTGCCTTGGTATTTGACTTGATAAATATTTAGTTTTTGATCAAATTTGATTTGCCCTCTTTGTATGTGGGGTGGCAGTACTGGGGATTGAACTTAGGGGCATCTTATCTCCAAACTCCATTCCTAGCCCAATTTTATTTTTTATTTTGAAACAGGGTTTCCTTAAGTTGCTGAGGCAAGTCTTGAACCTGTAATCCTCCTGTCTCAGCCTCCCAAGTACTGGGATTACAAGTGTGCACCACCATGCCTGGCTGATTTGCCCTCTTTTGAGGATCTGTAGAGGTGGGCTAAGCACATGGGCAGGCTGAGCAGACCTAGGTTCAAATGCTAGCTCTGCTGAATGCCATTCCACAAGAGACTTGCTTCTCTAAGGCATGGTTTTCTCATTATTAAAGTGCAGATAATATTAAAAAGGAAAAGGATTGTGGTAGTGGTGATTGATAATAAATATAAGTAAATAGTAGGAATTTAGAGCCAGGTGTGCTGGTACATGTCTGCAATCCCAGTACTTGGGAGGCTCAGACAGGAGAATCACAGATCAAGACCAGCCTCAACAATTTGGTGAGACACTCAGAAACCTAGTGACACCCTGTTTCAAAATAAAAAATAAAAAGGGCTTGGAGTGTAGCTTGGAAGTAAAATGTCCCTGGGTTCAATCCCCAGTACCAACAAAGCAATAGAAACTCAGTAAATATTAGCAGTCATTACAAATACTAGTAAATTTTCATCTTTACAAATATAGCTAACATCTTTGCCTACCTGTGCAAGCATTATCGTATTTGTAGATTTATTTCAACCTCAAAATAACACTATGATTCAGACACTCTTGTTGTCCCTCAGACACTTTTGTTGTCCCTAACCTCAGGACTTAGGTTAAGTAACAGTCCACAGCTGAGTCAATATTTAAACCCATCCCCCACATGGCCATCAAGCAACATTGACAGTCATGTAAATAGAAGTGACAGCCAGAAAATGGCCCCAGTGAAGCTCACTCAGGCCTCTGCCCACATCCATGCTGCTCCTCCTCACAGCTGGCCACGGCTTGACCACCATCCGGAGCAAAGGCCTATAATAAGAGTACTGTTACACATGAGAGACCCTCACCCTCTACTCGTACTTCACCCAGCACTCCCTCCAGAGTATGCATGGTGGAAAAGGGTCATTATACCTCCATTATGAAGTTTTACATACATACATCTTGAGACACTCAAAACCCAGCTTCTGGTGGATCTCTAGCCTGTATCACTTAAAAGATCTGGTCAGTCCCAGCCAGTCTTTCAGTCAGTGAAAGCGGGGAGGTCATAGGTGAAAGGGAAGACACCCACCCCCAACATCCAGCTCTGCCATCAATCAGCTGAGTGTCCTCACCCACATGACGCCTGCCCTCTGGACCCATTCTCCCTGAACAAAAGCTGGCCACCCACAGGCTAGCCCTGACCCTACGATAGGCTTTTGTGTACACTTTTTTGATCTGCATAAAGTTTTGATTCATTTCTAAACTAAATTCTTTTTTTTCCCCCAGTACTAGAGATTGAACCCAGAGGTATTCTACCTCTGAGCTACACCCCCAGCCTTATTTTTTATTCCTTATTCTGAAACAGGGTCTCACTGAGTTGCAGAGGGCCTCACTAAGTAGCTGAGGCTGGCTGCGAACCCAGATCCTCCTATCTCAGCCTCCCAAGTACTGGAATTACAAGCGTGCACCACCACGCCTGGCTTTAAAGTTAAACTCCAAAATGTGAAACAAGAACTTTCACACAAGTATCTATTTCTGTTCTCCTCCCCCAATATGAAGTGGTGACATTATCAGGCATGTTCTTCCTTATGACACCAATGAAAGCTATCAGCTAGAACCTGAGCCACGGCTGTCTCTCCATATGGGGTATGAGCTGACTAGATGACCACAGTCCTTACCATTCCCTATTGTCTCACACTCAGTCTGCTCTCTTGTTTATCCTACTTGCCTTCTCTCATGGTCATCTACGTTTACAATCCTAGAACCACTCAAACCCTCATTTATTCATTTTCATTTTTTCATTCAATGAAACTCTCTAGGGCTTACCCACATGCCATTCTTCTAAATAGAAACTTTTTTATATAAGTTACAGAATTCTGTCTTCATTTCTCCAAGCCCAGTTAATTTTCATTATTTCTAAAGTTTCCACTCTTCGTGGTTTCCACTTAGGATTCTGCAGTTTGTTTATCCACACTTTCTCCTGCCACGAGGTCCTCAACTCTCCTCATCAGACAGATGGAGAACATGCTTGGTACTCTGCACCTGTAGTAAGAAGAACATGGCACACTTGGTCCAACAGGTAGGAGAGGAAATCTAAAAACTAATAAATGGAAAATTTAGTTTCTTCCTTTTTTTCTGGTACTGGAAATTGAACCTGGGGGGTATCTGACCTTTAAGCTACACCCCAGCCATTTTTATTTCTTATTTTGAAACAGGGTCTCTCTAGGTTGCTGAGGGTAATGCTAAGTTGTTGAGACTGGCCTCAAACCTGCAATCCTCCTGTCTCAGCCTCCCAAGTACTAGGATTATAGGTTTGTGCCACCACACCCAGCATTCTTTTTCTTTTACTAGTATTTACCTGCAACATACGTAAAATACCATTGCCATAAAAGCCTTATTCCTGAGTGACAGGAGAAACAAAATCATAGCTTAAAAAGAATGGTTTTAGCCGGGCGTGGTGGCGCACGTTTGTAATCCCAGCATTCGGGAGGCTGAGACCAGAGGATCCGGGTTCGTGGCCAGCCTCAGCTACCTAGTGAGGCACTCCGCAACTTAGTGAGACTCGGTTTCAAAATAAAGAATAAAAAATAGGGCTGGGGGTAGAGCTCAGGGGTAGAATGCCCCTGAGTTCAATCCCCAGTACCGAAAAAAGAAAAGAGAAAAAAAAAAAAGAAAAGAAAAAAAGAATGGTTTTAAAACTCATGTTTATAAGTCCCTATGAACCTTTGGGTGATTTTAGTAGTGATCTCTTTTAAGATGAGCTATTAGGGAAATAAAGATAGGCTTCAGGTGACTTGAGACTATTCCTATTAAGATCCATTGCTCCAAGGCAGTTGATCTTCAATCATTGATTCTTGAATCTTTCTTCTTTATGGATATAACCTTGTCCTACAGGCAATTGTACTTCAATCACTTCTTGTTTCAGTTGAAAATAATAGAATTTTATATAGAAAATGATTATACAGTTACTAAAAGCATCAAAAAGAACAAATGTTAAAATGTTTTTGTTGAAAATAATAAAAAGCAAAACAAATGCTGAGAATATTCCTTTATACATTTTTCACCCTAAATGACATGATAATTCAGTAAAAATGATTGCAGTCTTTTGTGATATAGTTCAGAAAGAGGAGCCCACCCTGGCAAGAGGACATTTGGATCCTTCTGCCTGCCTTCCTTCCTTCCCACCATCTCCCTCTGTGACCTGGAGCTGGCCACTTATCCCTCTACCTACAGCTTCCTCATCTCTGATAAGGACAGTGACTTCAAAGCACCTTCCAATTGCCAAGCTCTCTGGCAACTGAAGAATCTGCTAATAGAAAGTGGGGGATGGATAGCACTCAGCTAATTCCCAGCAAGCTAATTTGCTAAAATCAAATTCGACAAAGTGCCAATTCACCAAATTCCCTTCTCCTTTTCATTATTTACAAACTATACAGCAATTTGCACTGGATGTGTTGGTTTTCACAGCCTTTTGCAGATTTCTGGGAGGTTTTAGTTGATCAGTTTTTTCCCCTTTGCTTCATGATAGCTTTCGAAGGAATGTCCAGCTTGTCTTTGTCTTCACCTGGGCCTGATCAGTTATCCTTTCTAAACTACAGTTTCCTTGTCTTTTTCCTGTAGCCAGAAGGCCCCCAATGAGGAATAGTGGAACAGAATGGGCACACGGCCAGCTAGGATAGACATGTACTGAGGAAAAGACTCTCAAATGTGAAGCCAATGTGTTCAATATTTAAATATTTGAGGCAGATTGAGCACAGAATCAGCCTCTCGGTGTGATCTTTTTTCTTAAGGATGTAAGAGCTCAATGGAGAAAAGAGACTAAAAGCAAAACAGAAAATAAGCAATGCAATTGTGATCTGTGCTGTGACTGTGAACAGCAGGACTCTGCTTTAGAAAGGGTGATCGGGGAGGCAAGAGAGTCCTGCCCAGCCCCTGGCCTGCCAGGCACATGATAAGACTGCAGAGCCTTGTTCTCTTGGAGGCTCTTGGGGCCCATGGGATCTGGTCTGGCCAATGAGTTAGTTGTGAATGGAAATGGTATGTGTTGCTCCCATGCTGGAGTATTTAATTGCCGATGCAAGACCCTCTAACTCCCTTTCCCTGTTGAATTTTGGCTAACTATATGGTTCGAGATATGGTTTCTCCTTTAGCTGGAGCTTGTGTGACTTCAAAGAGCTGTCCCCATCCCCGTCTTCTGCAATCCACAGTGGACACATAGCCCAAGTAAATAACAAACATATTGTCTAAGCCACCAAGGTCTGGAAGCTTTTGTTAATGCAGCATAACCATTACTGCCCTGACTATTTCAAAAAGCATCTCTGAAGAGGCAAAGAAGGATTTACAGAGGTTTTAAAACAAAAAGCTTTAGGCTTGGCTGGTTTACAGAAGGGAAAGAATGCCAATATGGCTAGATTACAGTAAATCAGGACAGAGTAGCAAATAACCTTCTGCGCTCCCTTCCACTCTAGGATGACTGGCTCCTTGGCTGTTCTGGTGTTTATATTCCTGGCA
The DNA here is from genome assembly GCA_004027655.1 of Graphiurus murinus. Classification (NCBI taxonomy): domain Eukaryota; kingdom Metazoa; phylum Chordata; class Mammalia; order Rodentia; family Gliridae; genus Graphiurus; species Graphiurus murinus. The sequence goes on from PVLC010006763.1 coordinate 34,253, forward strand.
ATGCTTTAAGACAGACTAAGTAGCTTGACTCTAAATGCCTTTGATTTGTTTGCACAAATCAGACTCTCATATTTTATCTCATGTCTCTGGATTATGAACCTTTTTATCAAGAACTTTGTATGTGAGCTATTGATATGATAATATAATCCTTATGCCTTCTCAGAAGCTAAGGGCCTCTATCCTTTCAGTCAATACTCAGATGCACTCTGGTGTCTAGGCCATTCACAGCTGAGCTGAAGAGTGGGATGGGCAACCCACAACATTTTCCAATAAATAATGTGTAATAGTGTGCAGTTTGGGGGCTCTCAGCCTTTAATGTCAATTTCTAATTTTTTGGCAATAAAAATCTGGGGAAAATCCCAAACTTCTATGGGACTTCTCATACTTTTAATGTTAATATAACACAGATTTTCTTTTGCCCTTAAGATCTTGTTTGCAAACAAACAAAAAAAAAAAAAAAAAAAAAGGAGAACCCCCATCCCCCAGAGAAAAAAGGAAACTGCATGACAAGGAGTTTATCTTCCTTGTAAGAAAAGAAGAGCTGAGTCAGCCTTCCTGGGACTAGACAACTAAGGTTCTTCTTCATCCTTGACACCACGAAGATAGAGCCACTGATATTATAACTGCTTTTATTGAAGTTTGGTAGATTTAGAGGAAGTACATCCATCTGATATTACAGTCATTCTTGTACGGTTCTTAAAGTCTTAAGGATTTTTATTTAAGGTGAATGAAATGCTGCTTAAGAAAAAGTAGGAGAAGGGAAGGGAAATGGATATTAAATTAAAATTGAGGCTTTCATATAGTGTAGGCTCAGTGCCAGGTGCTTGCATGTACATTATTTCCCCCATAAAGTGGAGGAAGCAGCTCAGAAAACTCATGATCACCCAGCCCACAAGTAGCAGACTACAGAAGGAATGGGAGGATAGCAGGGTTTTTGTTTGTTTGTTTGTTTGGTTGGGTGGTTGGTTGGGTTTTTTTTTCCCCCCTTTCTCAAGACCTTGTTCTTTCCTCTCCATCATTTAGACTAAAGTGTAAATGTGCCCTATACCATCACCACAATCAAATACAAAATGGTCAAATCTGGTATTTCTAAAATCTCCAGAATTTTCCTCTAAAAAATAAGAGAGACCATTACGGATCAACTGAGATCATTATTGAGCCATTAATTATATAGATTCAGAAGAGCTTCTAAACAGAGCTGGTTTGTTATAAGCTGTGCTCTGCTAATTGTGTGTCCTCCCTGTGTTCAGCCTCATCCTCTATAATTAGCACAGTCTTGAAAATAGAAGATTTCTATGACATTAAAATTCATGCACAGCACACCCTCTAATTATTTTATATCTTCACATTAGGGACTAAGATACTTGTGGTGAAGGGTAGAATTCTGTTTGCTATTTAATTACATACAGAAGGAGCACAGGAAAACCAAGACAAAGAGATTATTAAAATAATTTCTACTCGACTCTGGGACACAAACACAGAGATCACAACACAGGCACATCTGCTACTCACATCCTCACTCCCATCCAGGCTCAGACTTTGTCTCTCTTGGAATCAGCCTCAGTTATATTTGCTACCATCTCTTTCTATCAAGGGCTTACCTGTCCTTTAAGACCTTCTCAAAATTATCTCCTCTGCTGGCCTTTTCAGATATCCTCAAGGAAAATTAGGCCTCTTTTTCCCATACCCTAGAGTATTTTGTACTAATTTTATAGTATTTCTCTGCCTTGTATTAGGGATGGGGGTAGAGCAGAGACTGCTGGTGATTCGCTCAAACTTTTTCTCTTACTTCTTCCTGGGCAAATGAATAGGCAGCATTTTCTTGCCTTCCTTAGGGTTGGGCTCATATAACCATATGCTGGATGTCTAACAATGGCAAATGAGTGGAAAGGCTGTGTTTCATCTGGGGGCCAGGGATTTGAGGAAGTCACTATGTCTCCCTCGTGTCTCTATCCCTGTTGCCATCAGGGAAAGGACTCAGGCTCTCAGGCCTCCAGAGACTGTAGGATGGAGAGAGTGCTGGCCCCGAATCACCAGGTGAAAAGCTGTCCAGCTGAGCAGCAACACCCCCATTAAGTTGTTAAACAAATGAGAAATAACCACTTGTTGTATCAAGGCTTCTAAATTCAGGACTTATTTGTTATAGCTGTGAGTGCAGACTTGCCTAACACAAGATGTGCATGTTTGTAAGAGCCTCTCTGTGCATTAGTCCCTCTATTTCAGAAGGCCCAGAAGGACTAGGACTTAAAAGAAGAAGAAGAAGAAGAAGAAGAAGAAGCCATCTTTGTGAGTAAAATTAAACTGACTTGGTGCCTCATTTGGAAATGGAGCAGATGGTCATCAAAATGAAAAGCAGAGGATGCTCTACAACATCCCCAGTCCTGGGAATGCCATTCTCTCATTTGTGAGCAGCTGTTTAGAATTCTGTAAACAATCTCATAGGTGAATAATTTAGATTATAGAACAAAAGGAATACCCAGCTCGTTTCTACATTAAAATATGTCCTAGTTCATTGCTCACTCAAATATTCATTATTTCAATCAACCAGTACGTACTAACACATTCTATGTGCCAGGGCATACTTTAACAGAGGAGATCAACAGCAGAACTGGCTCCAGCTCACTCCAAGTTCACAATCCTATAGGGAGCCAAACATCCGCTAAGTTATCACACTATTGAGGATGCATTCAGCTTAGGACCCAGGTTCTCAGGTCCCTTTTCTGTAAAATAAGAATGATAATATTGCCTACTCACATTTTGTTGTAATATTTATTTTTTTAATTTATTTTTTATTGTAGTAATTCGTGCAATATAGCATACATCTTTGTTAAGGACAGTTGTTAAAAACATATTTGCACACAATTCTCATTTGACCCCTTCTCCAATTCCCACCCTGTTCCTTCCCCCTCCCTCCCCCTCAGGTTCACTTCAGTGAGTGACCTTGATATGATTGTGTAAGTACATCATGTGCCTTAGGGTGTCCCTTGGCCCCATGCATCC
>PVLC010006763.1:37352-62159 GCA_004027655.1 Graphiurus murinus
TGATTTTGTTCTTCTTTATGGCTGAGTAAAATTCCATTGTGTACATATCCCATAGTTTTGTAATCCATTCATCTGTGGATGGACATCTTGGCTGCTTCCATAGTTTGGCTATTGTGAATTGAGCTGCTATAAACATAGATACACATGCATCGGTCTGATAGTTTGGTTTCCATTCTTTTGGGTAGATACCCAGTAGTGGGATTGCTGGGTCATATGGTAGGATCACTCCCATTTGTCTGAGGATCCTCTAAACTGTTTTCCACAGTGGTTGCACAAGTTTGCAATCCCACCAACAATGTATTAGGGTTCCCACTTCTCCACACCCTCTCCAGCAGGTGTTGTTGTTCATGTTTTTTATGATTGCCATTCTGACTGGAGTTAGGTGAAATCTAAGGATCTAAATAGACACTTCACAAAAGAAGAAATACAAATGGCCAATAAATGTATGAGGAAATGTCCCACATCATTGGCAATCAGAGAGATGCAAATCAAAACTACCCTGTTGTAATATTTAATTAGATAATATTTAAGTATAATGGTTATAAAATATTTAGCATTTTGTTTGACCAATTTTTTTTTCTTTCTTTTTCTTTTTTTGTTCTAATGGTTGAATGCAAGGGCATCCTACCTCCAAGTAGAGCCCCAGCCTTGTTTTTCCACTCTTAGTGTGAGACAGGGTCTTGCAAAGTTGCTGAGGGTCTCACAAAGTTGCTGAGGCTGGCCTCAGAACCTGCAATCCTCCTATCTCAACCTCCCAAGTATGTGCTGCACCATGTCTGCCCATGTTTGACACTTGAGTTTAACAAGCATTGATAAATCATAGCAGCCAATATTCATATTAATTTAAATAAATACTACAGGTTTGTATAATGAAGGAATCTGATTGGACTGAGGGAGAGGTATATGGAACACAATAGTTTCTCTTGAAAGGGACTCCTGATGTTATAGTTGAAAGGTTGGGGAGAATATTCCAAATAAAAATTAAAACCAGTGTATACTAAGGACTGATGATGAGAGGAAATATTTTAAGGAGCTGGGGGCAAAGCCAGGGTAGCCAGTGTAGACACTAAGGAGGAACCTGCGGGGGGAGGAGACCATGGACCACTCGAAGCCTTGGGAATACCGGGTAGTCTTGCTAAGAACCTGCCTTTCTTCCTCAGCACAAGAGAAAACCATTGATGATTTCTAAAAGGTAGTCGCCCAACATGATGTAATCAGCTTGGTCTGTAGAAAGAGCACTGCAGCAGGAGGAGGAAAAGGATTAAGTGGGGCCAGTAGAATGCAGTGAGGTCCTGGCAGTTACAGCAGGACCCCAGACCAGAGAGGCCCACAGCGTGAGGAAGGCAGGCAGTGGAGCTGGAGGGAAGAAAAGATGAAAGACGGATGTCTGAAGTGAAATCCCCAGGACAGGGTGATGGATTAAGTACAGAAATAAGGAAGAGAGAGCTCATGAGCTGGGCGGGGTGGTGCACACCTGTAATCCCAGTACTTGGAAGGCCAAGACTGGAAGATGGCAGGTTCAAGGACAGCTCATAAACCTAGTGACACCGGTTTAAAAAAAAAAAAAAAAGGCTAGGAGTGTAGCTCGGAGGTAGAATGCTTCTGAGTACAATCCGCAGTAAACAACAACAACAACAAAAAAAGGATTATGAGCAGGGTATACGCCTATAATCTTAGTATTTTCAAGCCTGAGACAGGAGAATCACAGGTCTGCAGCCAGCCTCAGCAATGTAATGAGACCCTATTTCAAATAAGAAACAAAATAGGGCTGGAAGTATAGCCCAGAGGTAGAATGCCCCTAAGTTCAATCCCCAGTAGCCCCCCCCCCCCCAAAAAAAGAATGGCTGATGTTCTTTCAAATAGAGGCACATTTCACAGAGGTAAGGAACCCTGAAAGAGGATCAGGGTTGCAGGAAGGATCATAAATCCACCTTTGTGTATGTTGCTTTCAGGTGCCCCTCAGATATTCAAGTATGTAGTTAAGTACACAATTGGATATATGGTCCTGGAGCTCCACAGATACCTCTGAGCTCAATTCAAGAGTTATGGCATGCAGATGGTAACTAAGGACATTGGCAGCAACAACGACAACAACAAATGCTTAGTAAACAAGTAAAACTTAGGCTGAGAAAAAAAAGAAAAATATTTCCTAGGACTGAGCCTTGAGGAACTTGTTAGCAAAGGATACTATATTAGGAAGGGAACGTTTCAAATAAGGTTATGTCCAAACATGAAGGTTTCACTACCAATCTTACTAACATGGAGAGAAAGGGGAAGCAGGGTAGAATATGGAGGTAAATACACCAACAGTGGGTACAGGTATATTTGTATCACTTTGACTCTCATGGTGATGTGTAATTACAATGTACCGAAAAAAGAAGTTATTTATGTGTTACCAGTATTATTTATGCTCTATATCTATAGATATATAAATGCACGACCAATAAAAGGAGACTGTATTAGAGTTCTCCAGAGAAATAGAACCAATAGTGTGTGTGTGTGTGTGTGTGTGTGTGTGTGTGTGTGTGTGTGTACACTCAAATAAAGCTTTATTTAAAGGAATTGATTTACAGGGAGACTTGGTGAGTCTAAAGTCGGCTGTGGGAGTCCAGCAGGCTGGATACTGAGGAGAGGGCTATAGTCCATGTCTAAGGCAGTCTGCTATGAGATTGCTATAAAACCAGCAAGAGATGGTGCTGCAGATGCAGCTGGCAATGAGACTTCCAAAGAATCCCCTCATTGCTCAGGAAAGTTAGCCTTTGATTCTCTCCAGGGAGGAAGCAGCTCTCCACCTGCAGTGATTTAGGAAAATCCGAAACTTGCTTATCCTCTGCCTTCATTCAAAGATATCTGCATCTTGAATTCCTCCTTTGTTCTTCTCTGATAAGACCCTAAAAGACTCCCTGTTAAAGGCAAAAATGTTATCCAGGACCACTGGTGTCAACCTCTTCCTAGTTTTGTGTTGATTCTTTTTCAGATAGAGCAAGGCCCTCATCTGATTGAACATAAAGCAAGACTGGAGATGCTCTTGGCTGCTAGAAGATCACAGGGGAGGCAGAAGAAGGTAAAGGGGAGAAATGAGCAGGGAGAGTAGCATAAGAAAGCCAGAAGACACCAGGAACCCTGAAACTACCACCAGCCAGGGTTTCCCTACAGGACACGACACCATGTCACGTGCCCCCAACATGGTGCTCTTAAAATATTTTGCCAAATCCTTCATCTGTCTGTTTTAAATAAGTATCAATTTAAAGACTTTGTTTGTTTGTTTGTTTGTTTCTTTTTCTACAGTAAGCCAAAGTACTTTGTCCAGAGATAGTCTGCCAATAGAAGACAATTCTCTTAGCTGGGCATAGTGGCACACAACTGTAATCTCAGTACATGGGAGGCTGAGATAGGAGGATTGCAGGATTGCAGCCAGCCTCAGCAACTTAGCTAGGCCCTCAGTAATTTAGCGAGACCCTATTTCAAAATAAAAAATAAAATAGGGCTTTGGATCTAGCTCAAAGATAGGATGCCCCTGGGTTCAATCCCCAGTAAAGCAAAACAAAACAACAACAAAAAACAGTTCTGACAATTCTCTTGCTATTTCACATTGTCATACCCAGTATAACCTAAATAATTTTTCCCTAGAGCATCCTTTTCATTGTCATTTCTGAGATTGAGCTCCATCTCTTTCTCTGACCTACCCAGAGCCTTTGTTCAGAAACCACACCATTCTTCCCTCCATCTCCTGCAGAAATGAGAGAAATTATGATCCTGCATTTGCTCTTCCTACTCTGTGCAGAACTTGGGCAGGGAGTCAGTGCAATGGCACTTGAATCTGCTCCCTAATCTCTCTGGGCATTAAAAACATGTTTTTTGTTGAGGTGTGGGGAGTTACCGGGGCATGAACCCAGGGGCATTCTATATCCAAGATACACACTCAGGCCTTATTATTTTGAAACAGGGTCTGGCTAAATTGCAGAGACTGGTCTCGAACCTGCAATCCTACTGTCTCAGCTTCCCAAGTACTGGAATTAGAGGCATGTATCACCATACCCAGCTATAAAAGTGTTTGACAAAATATTCAGCTCCTGCCGGGCATGGTGGTGCACGCTTGTAATCCCAGCATTCGGGAGGCTGAGTCCGGAGGATCCGGGTTCTCGGCCAGCTTCAGCTACCTAGTGAGGCACTCCACAACCTAGTGAGACCCGGTTTCAAAATAAAGAATAAAAAAATAGAGCTGGGGGTATAGCTCGGAGGTAGAACGCCTCTGAGTTCAGTCCCCAGCTCCTAATTCAATAGCTACTGTGAAGTTGGCAGGTTTATTTTTCTTTTTAAATTAAAAATACTGTGGATCATGATGAATTCAGTGCTAATTGTTCAAATGTTTTGGCTCTGATTCCTTCTCTTCCAGTCCAGCAAGTTAGGCACCACTTACTTTTATTCTGAATGGAGACTGATGCCATACAGGTTCTCTGAAGGTGGGCTCTTTTTGATAGTCTTCTGCTGAGCAGAGTGGCAGACCCCCTCTTCACTCAGTTTCTGCATTTCCCGGCTACATGTCCTCAGGTGGCCTGGGTGGGCCTAGGTCACACAGTGGGACTAGACTGGGTCTTGTGCTCTGTCCCCACCACCACTCTGCCCAGTGCTGGTGGCATGCACCTCTCCTGCCTGGAAGCCAGTGCCTAGGCAGGCTTCCCCTCCCCTCAGAGCCAGAGGAAGAGGAGCTACAAGAGAGGTCCCAGTGTCCTTGGGTTCCTGATGTCCTTTGGGTTTCTGGGACAATTCCCCAAGCAGCTGAGGCAGTGCTGAGGAAGAAGAGACAACAGGAGAGACTGAAATTGACTCGGGTCCCCGTGCTCTAGCAAGCCGATAAGGGATCTGGCAGAATATTTGCCTCTCTGTGCCTCCAAAGAAGCCTCTGAGGCCCAAAGACTGCAAACACAGACTGAAGAGACTGGTGAGGAGCCACCAGCCAGGCATGGGATGAAGGCAGGGACAGAGAGTCGTCAGTCCTGAATGAGGCTATGAGAAGGGAAGAGAACAGGGAGGGGAGAGGGGCAAGGATGTTTACGGCACACAGGAATTTTTGTAAATAAAACAATTTTCCACTGTGATCTGTAAATGTCCTCTACAAAAAACAATCATGCTTCCTGTTCAGGGGAAGAACTCCAGGCCCCCAAAACACCAATGTGACAAAACAGTCAGACACCAGCACAAATGCTGCCTCTGCTATATGTCGGTGCCTCCTGGGTCATCATTGCTCAGCACAGCCCTGCACGGCTGGGGTGGGGCTCAGTGGTAGAGCGCCTGCCTTGCACACACAAGGCCAGGGCTCAACCCCTAACAGGAAAAAGAGCACAGCCCGGCAAGTAGGTATCTGCGCATCTACCTGCCAGCTGAGGAGATGAAGCTCCAGGGTAATGTGCAAAGGACAAGACAGATGCCAGTTCCTCTACGCGGCATTGGGGACAGTCCATTTAGTCACCAATAATAAAAACAAAATGTCATTGGTTCAGCTCCCACAGGCTGAGTGCACGATCAGGAAGAGATCTGATGGGAGCTGTAGCCACTGTGTTGTTGACCTCAGGCCCCCTAGATCCTCCCTGATTAGTGAAGTGGGTTAGTCTAGACTGACAACCCCATGAGACTGAATGAGCAAGATGAAGCTGAGCAGCTCTGGCAGCTGGTAGTAGGAGGCTAAGAAGCAGGCAGCCAGGCATGTTCTCTCCAAATAATGCTGGCCTGTGCCCTCCCTCTGGCCATGGGCAGGGCAGTCCCCCTTCCCTGTCTGGCTGCTGCCCAGCACTTTGCTTTTCTGGTGGCATGCTTGTTTATGGCCTTGGGTGCACAGTAACCAAAATCCTTCCCAAGGTATGGCTCAGCCACTGTTCAAACTGGGTTGGAATCCTTACCATTCCACAATTCCTAGGTTTGAAAGCAGTTAAAGGCATCATGGGGGTGGGGGTTGTAACAGCTATTCTAGCAGATGTCACTGAGCTCTAGATAAATTCCTAGAGAGAGCACAGAGGGGTCTGGAAGCACAGGAAAGACCTCTGCAGACGTGAGCCTGTCAGGACCACTGCAGTGGCTCCATCTTGCCCTCTTAGGGCAAGGTGCTCTAAGCCCTCAAGCAACACTTAGAATTAAATAATGGCATGCTTCCAGGTGCCCGGACAAATGTTTCTTCAACTATGAGCCAGATCCCATATTTCTCACCAGACTGTGACACCCTTTGATGCACCTTTGATTCCCTGGTGCTCAGAGTCCAGAACCTGAAAAGAAGTTGGTGCTCGGTAGATGTGGATCAAATGAGTTGTCATAAACCATACAGTGCAGGGATGTGGGAAGTGTTCTCTAATAAGAAATGGTCACCAAATCCTCCTTCACCCATGGAGACCACCTGCCACCCTGCAAATGACTTCTCGGGTCCTTCCTAAGAGCGGAGAATATCCCTTTGACTCTAGTGAAATGAGCATAGCAAGTGATGAACTGCCTTAGGAATTAATGAACACCACTCTGTGGGCAATGTTCTGTGGGATTGTACAATGGCCAGAAACATGACCAGCAGAGGTCGCATAACTGATGAGAAGCCACCTGTGGTTCCTGATATTTTTCCTGCACAGTTTACATAAGAGATGAATTTTTCTCAGGTCACACACTCCTAATAGGTGGGCTAAACCATGTCCCTTTCTTTTTCTGTCTGGAAGGTGAATAAGGGACGATGTCAAACTGATACTTTGGCAAGAACAAACTAACTTTAAAGACCACAAGCCTAATAACAGACAGCCTTTATTGAGTGCGCATGGTGTTTCTGCACTGTGACATGAGCTCTGCATATTTGATTACATTTGACCCCAAACAATCCTATGTGATTGGTTCAGTAGTACCTTCATTTTTGCAGATTAGGAAACAAAAGTCTATAGAGGTTCCTAAAGTGAAGGTTTTCAAGACTAGTGTGTGTCTCAATCTGGAATCCACGCTGTGTGTGTGTGTGTGTGTGTGTGTGTGTGTGTGTGTAAGGGGCCGGGTACTATACTGGGGTTTGGATCCAGGGGTTCTTTACTTCTGAGCCACACCCCCAGCCTGTTGAGAACAACCATGCACCTGAGACACAGACACAGAGAGCAGATTCAAAGGGACAGGCCAGAGATCGCACTCGGAGGGGAGGCCCCACTGGCTACTTGTCCACAGATTTTCTTGTGGTTCTAAGCAGGAAGGTTACATTCGAACACTCTTGAATACCAGGTAAACTGTTAAATATGTGTAGGAAATCCTTGAGATAGGTTAACAAATAAACTGCTGAGGATATGCAGAAGGTCCCTGAGACAATGCTTAACAAGCGGGATATTTGGGAGGAGTTTGTGCCAGTAAGAAAAACAGGAACAACTTCTTTGCTGGGATGGATGGGGGGCAGGGGGTGGACACCCTAATGGACATGATGTACTTTCACAAATATATCAAAGTCAATCACTAAACTGAACTTGAAAAGGAGGGAGGGTGAGGGAGTGGGGTGGGAATTGGGGAAGGGTTAAATGAGAAATGTGTGCATATATGCCTTTATCAGCTTGTACCTAACAAAGATGTATGATTACAATGCACCAATTAATATAAAAAATAAAAACAGGAATGTTTACCTTGGAGAAACAGGCTGCTTTCAACAAGTTCAAAAGTCCAGTCATAGCTTTCCACAACCCTTGGACTTTTCCAAGACAAATGTTGACCTGCTTTGGTCACATTCTCCACACTAGCCTTTATTTATTTATTTGTTTGTTTTTATTTTATCTTGAAACAGGGTCTCACTAAATTAGTGCACACTAGCCTGGAACCTGCAATCTTCCTGTCTCAGCCTCCCAAGAACTGGGATTACAGGCTTGTGCCACCGTGCCCTGCTGGAATCCAGTTCTTTACATTACCATCCTGCTCAAATGTCAGCGCTTGGCAACTCCCATTATAAATTGTTTGTGACATCCCTCACTACCGAATGCCTCAATCTACAGATTATAATAAGGAACCTTTTGCCATAAAAACAGTGCTGCTTCCATCAAGACCAAACTTCTGCCCCTGGTTCAAACTCAAGCCTCCTTTATTTATATGAGTCACTCTGGGTCTTAAGCAATAATAACTATCTTTTATTGAATGTCTGTTATGTTCTATTTACCACGTCGGAACTTTTGCAGAAGTTATTTCTAATAATAACAGATGTCTAAAGTATGAAGTTGCAGCCAGACAAAAAGTTGGGGCTAAGATTTGCCCCACTTTTTATTTTCATCTTTCAGATTCCAGGGGTATCTAGTTTCTCCTTTTCCTCACTGTTTGACTCATTTGATCATCCTCCTCCTCCTCCTCCTCCTCCTCCTCCTCCTCCTCCTCCTCCTCCTCCTCCTCCTCCTCCTCTCTCTCCTCTTCCTTCTCCTCCTCTTCCCCCTCCTCCTACTTCTCCTCCTTCTCCACTGGCCTCATCTCCAGCCTTCCCCTTGGCTGAGACTCAGGTTCACTAATGGACCACGAAAAGTGGTCTGGTGTGGGGGAACTGTCCTCTGAGACATGTAGGAGGAAAGTAGACAGATGTGTGGGACCGGACGGAAACAATTGTTAGAAAGGAAAGTTGTAGGAGGATAAGAGTTCCAAAGAGGCATAAAAAGCCCAGGTGGGTTAATAAAGGCAGAAAGCCGGCAGGTGGTTGGTGAATAAGCCAAGCACAGAGAGGGGAGCCAGCTCTTCAGAGGAGGAAATGGAAGGGGCAGCAGAGGGGGCTGGCTACAAGCCACCATGGAGTCTATATAAAAGGGAGGGAAAAGAGGGAGAAATCTCTAGAGAAGGCCAGTAGTTCTTTTTTTATATATAAAGAAAACCACTAAAAAGAGAATAGGCCACTTTTCCCAGCCAAGCACTGACATTTGTGTGGGAGTCCTACTACAGAGAGAAATGACTAGATCACTTCTCTCTGTAGTTCTCGACAATCGCCACCTGCCTCTGGAAGTCATGGCCCAGGGAAATGCCTTCAAACACGAAGCAAAAGTGGATTCTCTCCAGCCAGTGGCACTCAGGCGGCCTCCTGAGTGACGAGCCTCACTAGGGCTGGCCTTTTCCACCGTGGGCAGGCTGTGGGGCAAGCACACATTATCCAGATTTGGGTGTGGAGACACACGAAGGGGGAACAGAGTGGGGGAGGGATGCAATCATGTTAAAAAACAATAGCAGCCGGCGTGGTGGTGCATGCCAATAATCCCCATACTCAGCAAGCTGAGACAGGAGGATCACAGGTTTGAGGACAGCCTCAGCAATTTAGTGAGACTCTCAGCAACCTAGTGAGACCCTGATTCAAAACAAAAAAATACAAAGGGATGGAGTTGTAGCCCAGAGGTAGAATGCCCCTGGGTTCAATCCCCACTACCAAAAATAAAGAAAGAAAGAAATGATGTCATTGGTCAGAAAGGAATATCACGGTAATATGCAAGGCTTTTCCAACCTGAAGCAAAGTGCTTCCAATATTTCAACTGAAGAGTTTGCACATTCATTTATTTCACATTTGTCCACAGTTTTGAGCATTGCAATATCAAGATGGGCTCATTGTGGCACCTAGTTATAAATGATGCTTCTGTGGTGATTATCCTGCATGTATATGGATCTAGTTAAAAAAACTGATGCATGTCCAACAGTTTCCTATGTGGCACAAAGAAATGACTTCAAACTGCAGCTGTCTGAAAATATATACTATCAAAATTGAGTTTCATATAAAAATAAGCAAGCACTTCTTTGTGTTTTCAAAAACAGTTGATTTAATCACTTTGATTTTAAATTAACACATCAAAAGGTCAATTTCATTAAACACACATGCACAGTCAGTTGATTTGCTGGCTGAACTTACTATCCCCGTGAAGAAGCAGTGTGATATAATGGTAAAAGAAGTGGCGTGGATGTTAGGTGGTGTTGACTTGGGTGTGAGCCCTACTATACACACCAGCTGTAAGAGCTTGAGTTAACCCCTGAGTGTTCAGTGTAGATATGGTTTGGAACTAGACTGGCCCCAGAGGCTCATGCATGGAAGGCTTGCTCTCCAGTGCAGCAGTGTGCAGAGGAGGGGCTCTCGGGAAGTGATTGGACCATGAGGGCTCTGACCTCTTTACTGGGTTAATCCATTCAGGGAATGGTAATAATTCATTGAGGGATTCATAATCTGAATAGGCTGTTGTAGGTGGTAGAAAGTGGAAGAGGTAAGACCTAGTAGAAGGGGACTAGTCCTTGGGGACTATATCTTGTCCTGGGTGCCTCGCTCCCCTCTCTCTTCTCCTCTCTTTTTCCCTCCTCTCCCCTCCTCTACCCTCCCCTCCCTCCTTTCTTTCTCCTTCTCCTCCTCCTTCTTCTCCACCTTCTCCTCTCTCTCTCTTCTCTCTCTCTCTCTCTCTCTCTCCCTCCCTCCTTCACCACGCCCTTCCACCATGATGCTGTGCCTTATCTCAGGCCCAAAGCAATGGATCCACCAACCATGGCCTAAAACCATATGCCAGAATCAATCCTTCCTCCTCTAAGTTGTCTTGCTCAGGCATCTGTCACAGGGACAGAAAGCTTACGCAAATATCTACATCCCAGATTCTGATGATAATCAAGTGAGATAACATAGGCAAAAATAGGTATGTACACTGGAAAGTTCTCTTCCAAATCCAGTTATGACCTTTGATAACTGTCACATGACCCCCAAAGGGGTCATCAATGCTTTGGAATGCCATTTTTTAATTTTAATTAGCATTTTCTCTTTATTTTTAATATGGCAAAGCTGGCTTTATTTTTTATTTTTATCTTTTTTTAATTTGGTTCCTCGCCCTCCCTGCCTCCCCATCTCCCCCCTTGCCCATACAGAGTACTGAGATTAACATTGGTATTTTCAAATATGTACACATAGTCAGTAGTAGTAATTATTTCAATGAAGCTCACTTTTCCCCTCCCCTTCCCCTAGACCACCTCCCTCACTCCATTGAAGTTTCTCCTCCATTATCTGGAGTCCCTTTGATATTCCCATTACTTCTTAGCTTCTGCATATTAGAGAACACATATGACCCTTCACCTTCTGTGACTGGCCAATCTCACTTAACATAATGTTCTCCTTCTATTTTCTTGCAAATGATATGATTTTGTATGGCACTATATTTGATGCAGTTACTCACTGGACCCTTCTCATGTTTGACAACTTTTATACCTCATTTGTTTGAATCGTACTTCCAAATATTTTTCAATAGCACTCTATTAATTTAATTCAATACCCCCTGAAGATTATAAGTCCTGCTACTGCTACAGTTAATGGAATTCTCATTTGAATGAGGTGCATCTGTTGTGACATCTGTCTGAAACCCAGAGAGGACTCAATGTTCACAAGCAAATTGAGTAATTACTATGTAATTACAATTTAAATTGTGTAGTCACTGATCTGATCTCAAAATTCATATCTTTTAGACATACTCTTACTTAAAGCCACCTGGGTTCTTCAAAAATGGGCAAGCATGTTCTTAAAATGGTCAAAATAAAGAGTTGAGGTAAGTGAATATGGCAAAAAAAAAAAAAAGTATTATCTCTAAAAGAGAGAAAGTGGTGGGAAGGGAGGAAATGAGAGTGTGGAACGAAGGTGTTAATAGAGGTTGAAAGAACTGGGAGGGATATTTTAGAGGTGGGTTGTTAAGTGTTTTCTCAGCTATCTCATAAAACCTGTGAAATTGCTAAGTATCTCTGGTTGGAGAAAACACAGAGAAACAGATATAAGGAAGGGAGACCAGAGATGCAAGACTTCACCTGTCCCAGGATAATCCCAAACTGCACCACATGTAGAAACAGGAACAGTCTAACCCCAAAGCCAGTAGAAGACTGGAAGTTATTAAAACCAGAGCAGAAATCAATGAAGTAGAGAAAAAAAAAATACAGAACATCAACAAAACTGAAAGCTGGTTTCTTGAAAAAAATAAATAAATAAACAAAATAGATAAACCACTAACCAACCTAACCAAAAGAAAGAGAATCAACACAAATTACCAAAATAAGAGACAAAAAAGGTGATATTACCATCGACAGTGTGAACATTCAGAGAATCATCAGAAACTACTTTGAAAAACTATACTCTAACAAAATGGAAAATCTAGAAAAGATTGACGTATTTCTAGATATATACAAGCTTCCTAAATTGGTTCAAGAAGATATAGAAAACTTAAACTGACCAATAGCAATCAAAGAGATTGAAGCAGCAATAAAGAGTTTACCATCAAACAAAAGCCCAGGACCAGATGATTTTCCAAGTGAATTTTATAAAACCTTTATAGAAGAGCTAATTCCAATACTCTTCAATCTATTCCATGAAATAGGAAGAAACAGGACTCTCCCAAATACATTCTATGAAACCAGTATCACATTAATACCAAAGCCAAATAAAGACACCTCAAGAAAAGAAAACTGTAGGCCTATATTGTTGATGAACTTAAGATGTAAAACTGCTAAACAAAATACTAGCAATACTCAAAACCACATCCAGAAAATTATACACCATGACCAATTATCAGATATTTATTAAGTGAAGGGTCATATGTTTTCTCTCATGTGGAAGCTAGTGAGTAATTGGGATACAACAGGGACTTTAGATAATGGAGAAAAAAAAAACCAGTGGAGCCAGGGAGGTGGTCTGTGTGTGTGTGCGTGGGGGAATTAACAAAGGAAACACTTCCATTGGGATTATGTGCATATGTGAGAAAACCAATGCCAATCTCAATATCCTATACAGGGAAGGAGGAGTGGAGAGGGAGCCAGGGGGATCAATTTTGTGTGCCCCCACCAAATGGAATTACAAAACCCCTACATACTCTTGCCTTCAGTTTCATCATTTCTAAAAGTGAGAATTTTAAAAAAATAATAATAATAGTACTTGACACAAAGATCCTACACATGAATAGCAGTAGTACTGTTATTAATTACTAGTTGTGATTATCATATAAACAAAGGACAGAAGAGGTATAGAAACCCCCTACCTTCATCCCCCTAGAGAACATGCTAAGTGATATTGTTACTGGATAATGTGAATGGGGATGAAATAAAGACAATGCAATAAAGGTTACAGGACTTTGACCACCACCTGTTTTTCCCTCAGTGGTACTGGAGATTGAACCCAGGGGCACTTTACCTCCAAGCTTCCCCAATTCTTTTTTTATTTCTTGTTTTTAGAAACAGGGTCTCACTAGTTGCTAACTAAGTTGTTGAGAGTACTCTCCACCCTGTAATCCTTCTGTCGTAGCCTCCCAAATACAGAGATTAAAGGCATGTACCACCACACCCAGCACCACTATCTATTTAAAAATACAAATTTCACTAACAGTTAATGTCAGGACTTCCTCTAAAATGAGACTAATTTGTTAAAGTGTGATCAGTCCCATAATCATGCATACAGATACATGTCCAGTTTCTAAACCCAAGTTCTACGCTGAAAAATCCACTTTTAATGAATCTATTAAAAGTCAGCTACTCTGCAATCACAGTTATTATCAAATGGTTATAATTTTAATACTAAAGCACTTTCCTAAGCAAGTTTCCTCACAGCCCTTAAAAGTCCTATTCAGGGGTGCAGTGAGTGTGCTGTAGTTGTTAAATTCACAAAAACATCCCCCAAACTGATCCATGGCATGGATGGGTTCCTCTGGGAGAGGTGGCAGCTGCTCAAAGCAGCCGCAGAGGTGGCAGCAGGGGACACGCCAGAGCCATTAGTCAGTTTGCTAAGTAGAGACAGGAAGCAAGTTCAACAGAGCAGAAAGGTTCCTGCTCCGTGGAGCTGATGGAGAGAAGGGATGTGATTGGTTTCTTAAGGGCCAGGCAGAGGGAAAATGTGTAATTTCGCCTCCCTTCACTAAACATGCCTGTTTATCAGAGTTGAATCCACACCTTACATTACACATTATGCAAATGATGGTGGCAGTTTGGCAACTAACATAATCTCCCTGCCAGAATTTATATCTACTCCCACTGTTGTCTATGAAAATAGACATATTCTTCTCCCCTCCTTGACCTCTTTATCCTTGAAATAGAGCTTCCTCTAAGTCCACAGCTCAGAAGCTGAGCTATATGGCAGATCACAGTATCTTCTACAGAGATTTGAACCTGAAACTCACCAGCTAGGAATTAATTTAACAAAAGTAGAGGCACCAGCAACTCTTTCAGACCACACAGTGAGTGTCTCAAATGGGATTCAGAAAGACCTCGAAGATGTTTCAGTGATTACCAATCAGACAAAAATCACTACCCAAAGGTAACTATTTCCTGATTTACTCATTGAAAAGTGACATTGAGCAATAGCAGAATTATGTGTGGAGTAAACTCTTCTTTTCTCCCGCACTGAAATGGGCATGACTACATCTGGAGAAAAGAAAGCTGAAAGTTACCAGTCCATCCTCACACAAGTATCATAAAAAAAAAAAAAAATCATTGATTTGACCAGGTCCCAGGAAAAACTAGATTTATGCTAAACTTATATGAACAGCTAATCTGTGAAGTTATATAAAAATGACATCCATAACTAAACTTGATCAGATCCTGGTACAAATTCCTCAAGGAAATACTGAAAGCTCTTTCCCTGTAGTTCCTGAAATACATTTGTATATAAGGTGCTATTTATCCCTGGAGTAGGTGATTGCCCTAAATCATCTCTTGAAACTACTTTTGACCCTGAAATGTGGGCTTTAAGGATGAAATCAGAGTTTTTAACAAAGACCAGCTCAATGTTATATTTCTGTATCAGTGAGGGGTTGAACTCGATCATACAGTGACTATTATCTAAAAGGAGAACTTTGCTAGACAAAATAAAGTGTTATTTTTTATTTCAAAACCACTATCTAACATAGATTGAGTCAAAGCAATGGTGTTCTTAGGGTAGTCATAAATTCTTCATATGCACTCAAACCAAAAAGAATTTCCCTTTTTTTTTTTGGTAGTGGGAATTGAACCCAGTAGCATTCAACCTATAAGCTACACCCCCAGCCCTTTTCATCTTTATTTTGAAATAGGGTCTCACTTAATTATTGAGGCTAGCCTCTAACCTGTGATCATCCTGTCTTAGGTACTTGTCCCAAGTACTGGGATTACAGGTGTGCACCAGCACTCTGGGCTAGAATTTTCGTGTGTGTGTGTGTGTGTGTGTGTGTGTGTGTGTGTGTGTGTGTGTGTGTTTTAATTATGAAGACTTAGTACATGCAGTAGTCTCCTACATAAACATCTGTTCCCACAAGTAAAAAATTTAAACTTGAAGTAAATAAAGGAGATGGTGTCCAAATGGAACTTAGACTTTCCTTCGTAAAAAGCCAGCAGTGTCTGAATAATGGTCTCCATAGAGTGCATATTTTCTAAGGGCATAACATGGAAAGAAGGAAAAGCAGCTTACTCTTGTTTGTCTGTCTTCAGAAGCCAAAAGCCACAGTGTAATCTCTTATCTAATACCTACATAGCAAAGGTAGTAATAGGAATCAGAGACTCATGTTCTAGCTTAGGTTCTACAGGTTCTTCTACTTAGCTTACAGATGGTTCCTTTTTCTAGAGACTTTCTCCCCATAAGATGTAGTAATGAAGTTTCTAAACTAAGTATGCTAAACTAAGTATGCTAAATTAAGTATAAACATGGTAAAACCCTCTGATGCAAATGTTGTGCATGAGGACAGGGCTGACATTTTCAGGTGAGCTAAGAAACTCCATCCCCATCTAACATCTTGTCATTAATTTCACTGAGAATGACAGCTTGGTAAACATGCCAATGTTTTACTCATAAGCTTCTTGAAAGACTTTTTGAACAGCCCTTTTAAAGTGCTATTCAAGAGCAGTCTCCTCTACACAGTGTTGGAGCACAATATGGGTCAGCAGGAGATTCTCACCCTCCCAGCAAGAAGGTTGACTTCTCTGGTTCATTCACATCTGACATTTACTTAATCCTTCTGAACTGAATGGAGACTGAACAACATTTAGGTTAATGCATTTAGGACAAGAAAAACAATGGGATTAAACCTCCAATTTGGAAAATTCCCCGGAGACACTGATACTGCACAGGTACTCTTTCACATTCTCCAGTTAGCAAATCTGGCCACAGTGGCATAGCTGCACTTGCCTGCGCACTTGGGTAAAAAGTACAAATGGAATGCATCAGCCCCATCCAACCACCTCCTTCTAACCAAGTGATAACCTCATACCAGACTGATTTTTAGCTAGCAGCTACTGAGCCATGTTTCTAATTAGGAAAGTAAAATGCCCCAAAGTTATGAGAAGTCAGAATGGTTACAGCTTTTGAGATTTTGTATTTGCCAAGAGCATATTTCAGGGAAAGGGGAAAATAAGGCTAGCCATAGGAAAAAAGATGAGCATGCTAATATATTTAAGTTACCCCCTCTATAACAATATATTTCGTTTAAAATGATAATCATCTTTTCTTTTTGCTTGTTTTTGTCTAATTAAACACCAGACACTATCAGCTTGACTCTATCCAGGTTTTTAAACACTTGATTAGAACGTGGTTGGCATAAATGTTAACAAAGCTGAAAAAAAGGCCAAATCTATTAAATTTGATTCTCTGAACCAAAATACATAAAGATGGATATTATTTTTAAAATCACTTTGTACAGAGAATGGTAGGGACCTATGTGATCGTATCTTCCCTAAGACAATAAAAGCCAATGGTCAAAACAGAGCAAAACAAAAACATGTGAGGACTCTCAAGTTCTTTAGATTTGAGCCTGAATTTAAAATCCTGGAGGAGAGCAGCAATCACAACCTATTGGCCACCCTGACTGCTGCCTGGCAAGCAAACCCCACTGCACATGCCATGTGACTCCAGCAACTCTTCCCGGCATCTGTCCCTACTGACAGAGCATCTTCACGGCATCTCCACACACTTCTCTGGCATTTATTTCAGCACTCCTCCCTACTCCATAAGGAGATAAGCTGTAAGTAACTACTCTTTGGACATCAGCTCCTTAGAGGACAGTAGCACACGCACAAAGTAGAATCGATGTGTAACAGCATCCATAATAGCTAATGAATTGCATTAAATTTTTAAATGTGTTAAATTGTCTTTAAATGCTAAAATTATTATTAATACTAAACATTGATGTATGCCAAGACTAGTATTGAGTGCCTTCCTGACACTGACTTCATTTTATTTTCATGAATCTAACGTAGGCACATTTGTCTTTGTGTGTGTGTGTGTGTGTGTGTGTGTGTGCATGCACATGTGTGCATGTGTTCCTAGAGATTGAATCCAGAGGCATTCTACTTCCTTGGTATACTCACAGCCCTTTTTAAAATTTTTTGTTGTTGTTTTGAAACAGTCTCAGTAGGTTGCTGAGAGTCTTGCTAAGTTGCTGAAGCTGTCTTTGAACTTATGCTCCTCCTGTCTCAACCTCCCAAGTACTAAGATAGGCATGTGCTCCCAAGCCCAGTTACACTTCTTCTATCTTAAAGCAGAAGAAATTACTGCAGAGCAATGATATTGTTAGTGAATGACAGGATTTGAACTCAGGTGGTCTGACTATATAAACTATAGTTTTAACACTTCCCAATACTGCTTTCTGGTATAAGCCCCTTTTTCAAAGTTACTGATAAAACTTAAAGTCGTGGAAAATGAAACATGTTTGTATCTGCAAATTTTCATAAACATTAGACACTTAGAGAGATAGCCAAAGTGTTTGTAGTTCAATTTGACTTCCTTTATATGAATGCTTCACATCTTGAAATAGTACTCATAGGATAAATGGAAATCAAGATCTTGCCATACTAAATAACATACCTGAAATAGAGCTTCATTTAGACAGGGTAATCCAGCCCACCAGCTCCACCAGGCCAGGCTTGAGCCAGGAGGACTCCTACAGTGAATCTCTAGATAGGAATCCACAGTACTTATCAGCTAGGTCAAATCACTTTTGGATTTGGCTCATCACAGAATAGCAGGGTTGCTGATTACAGCCTCTTAATAACTTCCTCTATGGTGCTGAAGATACTCTCTAGGGTATAAGTGATAGGGGTGCTCATTCCAGGATAAGTTATAAGATACATAACCAAGAAGATTTCAGCCAAAACAAGGAGCTCTCTTATGCTGCCACCCTGAAGACCCCAGATCCCATACTATTCTCATTCTTATCACCAGAAGGGTTAACTTAGTACTGTTCTGAGGACTTGACCTATAAATTTCAGGTTTTCATCGTGGGAATTGTTTCCCTGAAATATTGGTGGCCCAGGAATAAGTTGTAGTGGCAGACTGATGAGCCAGGTTGGGAAGTTATGACTGTCACTGGTGCCATGGAAATCATTTCAGGGACTCCAGGTAACACATCATTGTAGTGCCTTTGTTCTCTGACACTTCAATTGAGAGACATGTGAAGTTTCTAGGACAAGGCTTTATAGAATCAAGAACACTGTCATCTGTTCTAATAGTCACATTGCTGCAGTCTTTGAGAGTGCTAATAGGGTAGGCTAGGCAAGAGTAGGAAGCCCGTTAGACTAAATATCCAGCCATGGAGGGATGATTACATAAATGGAATACAGCAGTCACTAAAAACGAATAGCACTGGAGTACATAGCAGCGTGCAAAGGCGTTGAGGATGCTCGTTAAGTGGGAGAAGGAGTGCACAGAAGTGTACAGACAGCATGATCCCAGATTCATAAAATACAAATGGAAAAGATAGCTACATCTACTTGTCAACAGTGCTCATGTCTGCTTGATGGGGTTATGCTTGCTTTTTCTTGCCTTTTCCTTTTTTAAAAAAAATTATTATTATCCTCAAATTTTTCTGTCTTGTGCATGAATCATTTTTGCAATACTAAAACAAAAGCTTTCTCAAAGGCAAAGAAATCTTAAAATATGCTGTTAGAAAAAGAAAGACTGAGAATACCAGTGGTATCTAGGTACTAGGTTTATGAAATTAAAAAAAAATACTTATTCAAACAGGATTACATTTATCCTAAAAGGAGACAAAAGACTATGACCACCCACCCTCCTTTTACTAGATGTCTGTTTAAGAAACAACAAAAAATGCAATAACATAAGTGATGATAGTCATTTACAATCCCAAGTGGGAAGTCATGAAGCATCTTAACTACCCATTAGAACGTGGCATCCCAACCCATGTTCCTAAGAAAATTTGAGTAAAACTGAAATTCTGCAGGCCATATTATAGCTTTGTCTTGAGATCCTCAAGGGAACAGACTCAGAGCAGTTCTGCAGTAAATGAATCTAATAAATTTTGTTTAACCCAGTGTTTCCACCCATTAGCATCTCACAACTCAAAGTACCAAGGCAGCTCTTGAAAATCTTCCTCCAGACCTCCATGAATATATTACTCCTATTTGGTATTTCTTACATATTCAGCTCTCTAGTCCAAGCAGAAGATAAATAATAATTCTGACTTCTGACAATTGCTCCAGGAACCAAGCCCAGGAGCTCTCCAGGGACCCAAAGCCCTGAAGCTTCTCTATTTGTCTCCTAAGACTGACATGTGACTAGGGAGCCATGGAGCCTATTACTGCAGCTGTGTGTCATGGCTTGAAAACTTTCAAGTTATTAAGGGGTTATCCTTCACCTCATTCCTATTACCCCAAAATGCAATTTATCCTCTTGAATCTGGCAGTAAATGGCCTCTGTAAAGAATTTTCAAGCATATTAAAAACCAATTTAACAATAGCTTTGAAGGTAACTTCCTGGAAGGGCAATTTTGGCAGTGAAGTCATGTTGTCCCCATACTTTTCAATGTAGATATTCTGATCAGTAGTGGAGATGTGACATGAGGTGACACATCTTGTTAGGGGATTTCACAGAAGAACACAGCACAGTAGCTATGGCAAATAATGACTGTGGCTACGGTAACCCAAGGTGAAAAATACTATTTGCATCACTTTATCACTCCTTAGAGATGCAATTTACACATGTTACTCCTGTAGCTGGACAAGATGGATGTAATCACAAATGACCCACCATAACAGCCAAGTCAGATAATTTATAAAAAATCAGTTCAGAAAGACATTCAGGAAAGAATAATTCAAAGACTTTTGATGGCTGACAACCTGTGAAAAACTGAGAAATACTCACCTCAGAAAAGGTTCAGATGCTATATTATATTTCCTGAATTTTGCTTATATTCTTTTGTGTGTTTATTACCTTCCACTAGGAATAGTTTCCAAAACACAGATATTTTATGTTTTATCCAGAAATTACATGTTTTATCCAGAAACTTTCCTTTTATTCTGGAAACATTATAATGGTGTTACATGAGTTCAAGAATTAAATCAGAGGCAGAAACTTGCCTTGAATGGCATAGTGAAAAGAGCCAGGCATGGGAGAAGATATCATATTCTGAAACTATAAAACACCTTTTTGAGTATCTTCCCAACACATCACATAAGTATTTACTCTATAATATAATCTAGACTACTCATCTATAATATCTCAGCAAAGGGCTCTTGTTGATGCTGTTAGACAAAAAATTACTATTTGTGGCTATCTGCATACCATTTAATCAAACTATTTATCAACTACAGTGGTTATTGTACTATGCTATTTTGCTAAGGCATAGTGAAAAATATAGATATAATAATGACAACAATATAAATAGTGAGAAAGCCAGACAAAATTTTCACCCTTAGAGAGGGTATAGTATATCAAAGAGGCACAGTGAAAAGCAATTGAGAAACTTAGCCTACTGATTGAGGCATCTTCCATAGAATATAAGGAAGAAATGAATGTAAAATATAATCAATGGCAACATTATGAAGATATACAGAAGATGAAAAAGTGAAGAAGGTAGACTCATGAGCAATGACTCCCTTTTCATTCTCAATTTCAGTTATATTCTACTGTAAACCCAAGAGTCTATCACACTGGACAGCTTCCTATTCTTGAAATAAGTCAAATATTTTAATACCTGTGTTTCTTTGAAAATGAAAATATTTTTATCTTACCATTGGATGTCTTCCCTACAACAAATTTTTCTCCTTTTGAGCTTTCTTTTCTCATTTTTTAAATATGAAATCTAAGTCAAATTTTGTCTATTTTATGAATCATCCAACCATTCCCTTCAAGAACTATTTCAGTTGTAGTAGCATGTAAGTTGCAGTTCTAATTATCCCTAATTTCTTCCCACATCAATTATAATTAATATATCTATCTCTAAGCTCCTTAAAAGTAAGTACTTTACATATATTTGTATGTTTAGTATAATTTGATAAATTTAATGGTAGGATTATTGAATGCAAGGAATGAGTTAGTTCAAACAAAAGCAGAACACTCTATTTTCAGTACTAAGGGGGGGGGCTTCAGAATAATAATAAACTGTCAGCTTGTCTCCAAACTGACAAACAGGCACATGGACACTGGCATATATGATGTCATTTTACATACTTAGAGAAGTAGAGAGAATGGCATGTGGGAGCGATTCTTAGTAAAATTAATACACCATAAGAAGGAGCCAAATGAATTTTCAGCAAATTTAAGAGTATTCTTAGAGCCTATTCAAAATGACAACTGTATGGTTTTCAGTGAATTCCCCTAGAGGGAAAAGTACAAGAGTTCCCTGAGAGAGATAATCAGTTGTAATTCAAGACAAGATCAGAGGGGGGCCATGGGATACCCAGTGAAAAGATATGTGTCATACATTTCTAGAAAATAGTGCTCTAAAATATAATTCTCAGCTCAAAGAACTGCTTCTATCATGGAAATGTTATGTAGCATCTTCCAAGATGAGTACAGTAGGGATTTATTTATAGTATGGTGGTCTGTAGCTCTCTCAAGCAATGCCAAAGTACCAGAAATTAATATAACAAAAATTAAACTCCATGTGCCATTTTAATGAATAACACACTTGTAATCCCAGTACTTGGGAGGCTGAGACAGGAGGATCACAGGTTTTAAGTCAGCCTCCACAACTTAGTGAGGCCCTCAGCAACTTAGTGAGGTGCTGTTTCAAAATTTTAAAAAAGCAAAACAGGGCTGGGGATGCAGTTTGTGGAATCTCTAGGAGAGGAGACCCAGATTTGGCAACTAACCAGCTAGAGCAGAATGTCCATGAACATTATGACCAAAAAAATTCTTGCATTCTTTGGAGCTGTTTGATTAGATGCACCACTTCTACCACCTCTATTCACAAATATAAAGTTTGCCCGTGGAGGCTGGAAACCTACAATTGCTGTTATAGTAGAACCAGGCGTGTTCGTCTCCACGTGCTTTCCATTAGATCCAAAGAGCCAGAGAGCAGCTGCCCCTCATGTTGCTAACTCCTGTATCCGTAACTTGCCCAAAGACATCTGATTGGTGGGAACTAGGTCATACCCCTGTATCCTAGTTGTGAAGGAGTTTTGGAAGCTAAGTTGTAGATTTCAGTTTCCTTTATAGCTGGCCCACTTCTAGGAGAAAAGCTAAAGGGGTATTGTAATTAGCGATGAATTGGCTAAACTACTAAAACTTCCATAAATGGAGACCTTTTGGACCACAATCTGCTAGTAAGTGGCAGAGCCTTCTGATGCCAAGTCTTATGGTCTTCCCAAGATAAAATCAGTGTCCCATTATGGTAGCTATGAGTAGTTTACCGGGCCTCCAGAGCTTAATTAAAATATACCCTAAGAGAAACTATTTTCTTTTGACCTAGACTTGTATGAGTTCCAAGCATTATTAGTTACTTGATTTTCAAGATGTTTTTAATATCATGAAGAGACTAGCCCAGTGAATGGAGATTAGCTCTTCATCCTTTGTCTAGTCCTTATTAAAAATACTTACTGACACATCTAAACTATGAAACAGGAACTCAGAGCCAGGGCGAGATACACAGCAGCTGTGAGTTCATTTGCCTTGCCTCTCACATTACTCCATAGATAACTAAAGGAAATAAGAAAAATAAAACAATCTGGTCACTATGTAAAAAGTGAAGTGCACAATATGGTCTAAAGACCCACACATTACAGTTAAATAGACTTGTGTTCAAATTCAGGTTTAATAACTCTTCAGCTCTATGAAGCTGAGCAAGTTACTTTATCTCTTTGGAGCTCATTTTTCTTTTCTATAAAATGGGAACATAATACCTACTTCTTAGCAGAAGTAATTGATAGTAAGATGGTTTAGTTTCTTGTTGCTGTGACAAATACCTAAGGAAAAAAATCACTTAAAAAGAAAGTGTTATTTTGATTCACAGTTTCAGAGGTTTTAGTCCATGGTCATCTGGTTCCATTGCTTTATACCTGCATCATGGCCAAAGGACATGGAGGAGGAACACTGATCAGATAATGGCTGCTAGCCAAGCAGCAGAGAAAGAGAAAAGTGCTAGGTACAAGATATAGTCCCCAAATCACACCCCCAGTGACCCACTACCTTCAACCAAGTCCTACCTTCTATACTTTCTACCACTTTCTGATAATGCATTCAAATTATGAAGCCCTGGGTGTATTAATCCACTGAAGAGGTCAGAGCCATCAGGGCCTTGGGGACCCAACCTCTTCCCAAGGTCCCCACCTCTGACCACTTCTGCATCCAGGTCCATGCCTTCAATATGTGAGTCTTTGGGGCACAATGCAGATGCAAACCACAACATAAGATTACATTTGTAAGGTATTTTATATAGCCCTAGAAAATAATAGGTAGTAATTAAATAGAAACCATTGTTGTACATATTATTTCAAAAGAATTAATTACTAAGTTGCATAGTCTTAATTTAACAAATTTTGGAATCACGTACTGTAGTATTCTTTTTTTTTTTTTGAGACATGAATATTACTTACCATGTTATATGCATATTACACACATTTAACCAATAAACAACCTAAAAGTTGTATTTTATGTAATTGCCACACATCTACTAGTCCAGGTGCATAATTAACTTTGTGATAATATAAACCACAACCTTCACATTGAAATATTTTTTCAAAAGCATTATGTGTAACATAAATCAGATATTATTATTCCTATTTTACAGAGGGCAAAAATTGAGGGTTAAAGAGTTTAAGCAATTTGCTCAGGTCACCCAAGAAAATAGCAAAGCAGAGGGCAAGAAGCACCATACTAGGAGTTTTATTTTTTTATAGTTTTATTTTTTTAATTGGTGCATTGTAATCACATCTTTGTTAGGTACAGGCTGATAAAGGCATACATGCACACATTTCTCATTTAACCCTTCCCCAATTCCCACCTTACTCCCTTGCCCTCCCTTCTTCTAAAGTTCCATACTGTAGTATTTTACACAGTCATGAATATAGTTACCCTTCTGACTGAGTTTTTCTTAGATATAGGGTAGGATGGTAAGTGAAAATATTTTTTTAATTTTTGATGGTTTTATATTTGTATGGTCTCATGTGCAAAGGAAAGAAAAAAAAAAACTATTTCCTTTTACAATTGACATGTTTTCAATTATACATAGAGACCTTTCCTTAATTCCACTTCTACAAAATTTGCAAACTCTCTGATAGACTTTCAAATTATGTACTAAGAGCAAGGGAAAGCAAATAACTGAAAACTTCTGAGAAATATTGTCGGCGGCCTAGTCCGGCCGGCTAGACCTCGCCTCTAGATGGCGCCTGGCAGAGTGCCAGAAGCAGCTGCAAGTGGAAAACATTCTGGGGCTGCCCCACGCCAGAGCGCATGCACCAGCATGCCCGACTCGTGGCCGGCCCAGGTGAGAGCTGTATGAGATGCCTCGTGGCTTAGGCTCTGCGCGGCTTTAAGAGCCTCCACCTCTCACCCAGAGAGAGAGCTGCTGGAGAGAGTTGTTACTGGGGAAAGAGTTGTTGGGAAGTTGCTGGGCTGGGTTGCTGGGAGAAGTTCTGGGAGGAAGTGGTTGGGAAGAAGAAGCA